>RBNI01007606.1:0-10139 GCA_003990745.1 Jimgerdemannia flammicorona | reverse complement strand
TGGGAGGGGGGTGGGGTAGTTGGGGGGTTTTTTTTTTACTCTCATTTTTTATTGAACTCTGCGTGATAATGTTGGGGCATTGATCAGAGGAAAACACCAAAAGAAGCAGGGGTTCGAATCGTTGAGATTAAGCCTGAAGCTCTTATCATGGCACTATTACGGATATTCCTATCAGAGAATCACATCACATTTCCTCTTTCACCCATTCCTCTTCCTTCTCCTTCATCCTCCTCACTCCAGGTCCCCTGCGGTCTCGCCGCGGCTCTGGAGATCTGCACGGCAAACGCCTCCCTAGTTTATATCACCCTCTCCTTTTACACTATGGTCAAGTCCTCGACCCCCATCTGGGTGCTCGTCTTCGCTTTCGCCTTCGGCCTGGAGCGGCCACGGCTGCAGCTCATCTTCATCATTGTTGTCATGGTCGCCGGCGTCATTCTCACCGTCGCCGGCGAGACCGCATTCAACCTCACCGGCTTCGTTCTTGTCCTTATCGCTGCCGTTGTCTCGGGCCTGAGGTGGAGCCTGACCCAGATTCTGCTGCAGGCCGATAGCCTTGGCATGGACAACCCCGTCGCCACGCTTTACTACCTCAGTCCCATCATGTTCATATTCATGACGGTCATGAGCCTGCTATTTGAGGATCCCGTGGGGCAGTTCAGGAACTCGGAGCATTTCGACGGATTCTACACTGCTGCTGAGACATTCGGGTTGATGGGGATTGGGGGGTTGTTGGGTAAGTGAGATGGATCCTTGGGTTTGTTTGGCTGGTGTTGGCTGTTTTTCATGTATAAAATGCTGGCACGGGGGGATAGGCGTGGTGGTATAGGCGAGAGGAATTGACGAGCGGACTTCTGATTGTGCGGGACAAGGCCTGATACCTACGTGACCTAATCGCCATCATTTCTAACTCACCTCTGGTTCTGAACCTCGTCATAGCTTTCGCCATGACGATCGCCGAGTTCTACCTTATCAAAAGCACGAGTACCATTACGCTGAGTGTCGCCGGCATCAGCAAGGAAGTCGTCATCATCTCGCTGTCGGTACTGATCTATGGCGATGTACTGACGCCTGTCAATCTGCTTGGGTAGGTATTTCGGCTGTGCTGTGTATAGTGTGTATTTCTCTCGTTTTCGCGGGTTTAAATGCTAATTTTGAACACACTACGCTTTGCCTCGCTCCCTTCATGCATTAGTCTCCTCGTTTCCATTGCAGGCATCATCGCCTACAACTACTACAAGTTTACCCGCGGTCAGGGACACGGCCATGGTCATGGTCACGGTCATGGGAAAGGACTGTACGAGAAGTTGCCGATGCATATCAAAGAGTGACTGCATAATTTGCTGGTTTGGAAAAGTACAATATTTATGCATGCACGGGAAGACTCTCTCTTGCATGTTATGTACATATATAATCCCTCACCTTCCGGGTTCGCACTATTCATTCATAGATTGACGTTTGTTGTAGATGTTAATATGCTATTTTTAGCATCTATATATTGCTGTTTGGGTAGATGACGTCATATAGGTTTCTGATTGGCCAAAGTAGACACTTGCCAAATCTTTAAATAAGACCGAGAGCGCGAGTAGCTCATTTTTCGTTCCATTTTTTCCCTACCAACTCTTTCGTGTCATGATTTAGGCACCGGCTGCTACCGTGGTCGAGCGTACTGGCGATTTCCATGGTAATCTTCGGTGGAGCTCCAAGGAACGTGTTCAGCATGGCGCACCAAAACGTATGTATCCTTGTGAGGTGACCCATCGAATGCCACTTGTTCAAACAGCCGAGGTTTCCGTCCGGTGTAGGGGTCCGCGCCCCACATTTGGACCTCCAGAATGGTATTGAGCTTAGGTCGATGCAGACAAGCTATTCCCCACCTGTAACGAACGCGCTTTTGTACAAATGGTCTGTCGACCGCTCAATAACACTGGCTCGATCATGCGAAGACCCTTTTCTGGAGGTCTTCGAACACTATGACCATGGGAAGCCCGTTTTGCCACGTGGGGAAAATAGCGAGTGTCATACTCGTCGATAGACCGATACATCTCCGCAAATGCCCGCCCGGACCTTAAACCTAACCCTGTGGTTGCTGAGATAGGGTTGGGATTGCGGTCGAGGCGTTTGCGGTGCGTGCATCCACGAGAGGATACTGGAGGAAGAGATTTGGGACGTTTGAAGAGACTTTGCTGCCGAGTCTGGACACTTTAGAGGCTAGGATTTTTGTTTGAAAGCGGGACGAATGGATCGGGTGTTGACGTAGATAAAGCAGTGTTAGGACGAATACGTTATTCCTCGAACCCTCATCAAGCGTATATTTAATGCACGAGGCCGTGCTCTGAGATACACGGCAAGGCAAAGTTTGCAACCCAAGCTTACCGGTACAAATCACATTGAGTCCTACGTCGCCGTAGGAGCGAGCGTGACCTGACAATGAAGGCTCGGGAGATAGGAATTCTTTGAAAATAGATCCGCCACCGATTCTTACAGCTTATTCGACTCGCTGTGTACGGTAAGGCGAGTATCACGTTACTGTAGGAGTGAGCGTAGTCCCACAAGAAGGCTCAAAAGTTACGTTTCCCTCCTGCCGGGCGTTGAACGAAAAAGCTGGCCGCGCAAGCGTAAATTGTGTTTTTGGTTAGCCTTTAGGTAACTGATTGATTCCGGTCCTTGGCAGGGCGAACTCGTTTTCAAGAAGCATTCCTCAAATGGGTAACACCAAGACAACGGCACCCATGAAAAAGGGTGTGTAGTTTCTTCCCTTTGATCGCGACTAGTTACTCCATACATGTACGATACTGTATCATGCAAGAGCCGATTTGTTTTTGGGACCCATACCGTCTACCATGTCGTGTTGAGTTCTCGAACTTTTTGGTGGGAGAGAGCACTTTTCTAGTTATGGTAGTTTTTGGATCCTGCGCATCATTGATGTGCTTCTCGAAGGCCACCATTTTCTTTTATTATCTCCTCCCAGAACGTGCTCAGCTCTCTTGGATCGAGCTGAGCGAAGCGCTAAGATTGATTCTGGTTTTGTCTGCCATCACTTCAAGCGTGTCCGACAACTCGAGCATTAAATAAGACATGTTGGTATTAAATCCTCTTGTCTGCGAAACATCCCGGATTGCATACATAATCTTATTGATTCATCCAATCTTCGGAAATGCTAGCCGACGAGTGTGATGCATGCCACAGGTGGTCCTCAGTATTGGCGACTCAAGAACGAACCAAAACCTCGTGTCACCACAACGAACAGCCAAACTGACGTTATGCGTTGACCACTTAATACCCAAACCTCATTGGCATCAATATGGTGCGCCTACTCCATTGAATCTTCGTCCCTCAAGTATGTGCTTCCGAGTGTCAATTTAGCAGCGCCATCATTGCCTTGCCCTCAAAGCTGGGACCGGAAATATATTATCAAACAAGGATCGTGGTCGTCTTCGTCGTGTCGGGTCGAGACGCATCATGACGCCCAACGCGATCGCCGCACCCAGATGCGAAGATTGAACTGCGTCAATGGTGAACGGCAGCGGCATAATCCGGAGAGATTGGTCCGGTTAGTCATCGTCGCTCCATGTGTCCATTTGGGCCTTTGAGCCAGTATTGGAAAGTGTTTGCAAGTCCTTAGACATGTGTTGCTTGTATGCCATGTCTTTGTAAACTTCGGAAAGCAGAAGAAATGTCACATACCACAGGAGTTTGGTCGATGTCGGCTTTGGAGACGACCGGGCTCCACACGAGGATCTCGTGGTCGTTGGATCCGCTGTACAGCTCCTGGAAGTGGAAGTGGATCAAGTAACGGATTTGACCATTAAGCAACCATGCAATATCCAAAGTACCCTGCATTGCATCCACACCCCTCCCTTCCACCAACCCACCTCCTTATCCGGCCTCCAACAAATACAAGTGACTCTTCCATAAGCGCCCCTCAGCCTCTTCAATAGCTTCCCCCTAAACATATCAAACACCAGAATTTGATGATCGTCGCCCGGATGGAATACGAGCGGGGGATCACAACCAGTGGCACCCGCGGCACTCCCCAACCCCCCGCCACCGGAGACGACGACGGGCGCCAGAGCCTGGTCGAACCGATTGCGAATGTAGGGACCGTAGTTGACCAAGGTGTTGCGCCCTGTCCAGGCGTCCCAGAGGCGAAGGCGTTCGTCGTGTGAGGTCGAGAGGAGATGATGCCCTGTCGGCGTGAAGGTAAGGCCTGTGACAGCATCGCCATGGGCGACGTTGGTGGGGGAGAGAGGATCGGCATCTGAATGGTGTTTGAAGTCAAAAAGATACAGTGAGAATAGGAGAATAGTGCACGACAGCCGAGGCATGAAGGAGAGAATATTTACCAGTGTTGTGCTGATCCAAAGAGACCAAGCACGCGGTCGATCGACGGATATCCCATATCCGGACTGTGTGGTCCGTCCTATGATGTCGGCAGACATTATTATCAAAGACTCTACTCTGCATACAAAACCATCACAATACCGCCGCAAAACAACCGAAACGCAATTCTGTGTGTTAATATATACCCTCCGGACGCCAGCGTGAACTCATCGCGCGGCGACCACCTCACGGCCATGACGGCCCCGCGGTGGCCAGGGAGCGAGTGCGTGAACGCACCGGTGCGGAGGTCACAAAGGCGGATCCGTGGGTTGGCGGAGACACCTGATACGGATAGACGGTGACGTGATTATAAAAGTCAGGACATTCAACTGGATAAACGGAGGAGAGGTTAGATGCTAACCGGCTACTAGGCAGTGGGATGCGATGGGTGAGATCGCGTGCGAGTACACCTTTGTCTCGAGATCGAAGGTGCAGGCTTCCTGGGGGTCATGATTCATGTAAATCAACGGGAGGAGCGACGATATCGGACGGATGCCGGTGTGAAACTAAAGAGTGCCTATGTCTTACCTGCATTGTGTTCGTGTCCCACGCTTTCACGGTGTGGTCAAAGGAAGAAGTGATAAAGAGACCTGTATCGAATGGGTACCACGACACGCCGGAAACGCCATATTTGTGGCCTACGTTTCTACGACGGAGAAGGGGTACAAACTGTAAGACGACTGGCTCATTCAAACGGTTAAACAATCGCATAAATCCAATAATGTGTGAAAATAAGCTCAATGGTTAAATGCACAAGATGATATGGAAGCACGATGCTCACCTTGGCACACTAGCAAGTGACCGTATCATGAATTTTTCGGTATTAAGCGGCTCCTCCAGATCATACAGATATACTGTTGCATCTGCACCACCTGAAAGCATGCTATGAACCAATTTGAATACGGACTTTAATGTCTTTGCAAATCCACTGCTAGAAACGTTGCAACCGGCAAACGATACCCACTATCTGCTCTCCACGGCCTCGATGTCGAGGCAGTTCACAGAAGCCTGGTGCGTCCTTGTGACATCTTTAGTAGGGCTGAGATCAATAGCGTATACCCTGCGGGTTATCTCAGCAGTCTTGAGGATGGAAGGAGGGTCGAGGCCAAGCTCTCTGGCCAAAAGGAACTGGTTCATGACAAGATCGCGCAGTAAAACAGGCAAAGGGGCTGCTTTTATTGTGGTTGGGCTTCCGATCATGTGATACGCATGTCGTCATCCCATGGCGGCGAAGGGCCGCGTTGGACTTGCTGGACTCCATCACAGCATCAATGACTGCAGTTCTCACTCTACCGGCCTTGGCAGAGGACGCGACAAGTGAGGCCATCCCCCGTAGCTCCGCTTGACTATTTCCGCTACTTTCATCTAACCAACTCCCCCCTCCCCCATTCAACCTGCACAGTCCTCCGACACTATCATCTCGACTCCCTCGACGACGATGAATGGGCCGACGATGTCCACAACCGCTCTACCGCCCGCGAGTCTGCCTTGCAGCAGTTCACTCGGGCGCCAATTGTTGCGCTGCCGGAACCCGAGTTTGAAGACGAACAGGATGACATCCTGGACGAGAGCGACCCGCTTGGATTAAAGGAATCAATCTTTAAGGGGTATGTCAGGGATTCACAGCCATTTCTGAGAGGATAATTGATGATGGCCATAATAGCAAGAATTTTTTGAGTATTGTGTCGGGTGGTTTTTGCTTGTCAACATCAAGAATTCGCCGCATGTAACGGCAATCTCGTTTGCGACTCCACAAACTGTTCAACAGCACGAGCAAGCAAAGCGTGAGCAACCGCAACACAGCGTCTATGTCCGAGCTTAAAGAACGTAAGTTCCGCCCCCCTTTGTTTTGCACGCCTCCCGCGTTCAAACTATCGCCGAACCAACCATATACTTCGACTCTTGATTCCGATTCTTTCTTACTATCAGGCACCTCCCTCATTATTTCAAACAAGACCTTCAACCCGCGCCACTTCCTCCTGACGGTTCATCGCGACACCTCCTATGCCGATCTGATCGCCGGCGTGGAGCGACTCAAGCTGACGGTAGACCAGCGCTCCGAAGCGCTCAAGGCCCTCGTGCACGCTAACTTTGATCGGTTTGTCGGCGCCAAGAACACAATTGACCACGTGTACGACGAGATGAAGGCTAAGAAGCTGAATTCGCAGGAGGAGTACGGGACGAGGGCGTTGGGCGCGGCGTTGTCGGGTAGGCTTGGGTGGAGGAGCTGCGGATGGGTGTGGAAAGTCCCGTGCCCACTGGTTTTGGAGGTGGATCAAGATATGTTGGGGCTTTTTTATATCGTGAAATTAACCCCTATCACCTCACCACTATTCAGAGGGCACGCGCCGCGCACAACAGATCTTCGGGCCCGTCATCGAGCGCCGCGAGAAGGCCGAAAAGATCCGCAGTACGCTCGTCATCTTAGAGAGATACAAGTTCTTCTTTAACCTACCCAGCAGCTTGCTCGAGTCGACTAAGCAGGTTCGTTCTCGGTCATCGCGCATAACCTCCGTTTTGGCGATCTACTGCTTATCGCCCCAACATTCTTAATCAATAGACCAAGTACGAGACGGCGATCCGCGACTACAAGAAGGGCAAGTACCTCTACTCTACGCTCAAGGGCGACGCGAACGGTGACGACGCCGGCGGCCTGTCGGCGTCGCAGGACACTGACATCACCGACCTGCATCGCAAGGTGTTCGACAAGGTGTGGACCGAGGTCGAGAAGATCGTGGTCGAACTGAGGGACGTGCTGTTCAAGCAGCTGGCGGAGCCGTGGCGGAGCATGGAGGAGCAGGAAAAGACCATCAAGTAGGTCGAGAGAATCCGGAAGGGTTGCGAAGATATGGTGGTGATGAGTTGGTTGCCAAAGGGGCGATTTCAGAACCGGGTTTGCTGACATTTGTCCGTTGTCGTTGTCTCTGGAAGCTTCCTGTTCGATCTCGACACGACGAACGATCCGGCGTGGTTTTACTTGGATAGCCAATACAAGTGGATCGTCGGCCTGCTCAACGAAACGTATGAGGAAAATGCGCAGAAGATTGAAGGTTTGATCCTCGTCGGAATCTTGAGATCGCTTGTTTCTCTTTGTCTGATGTGTCTTTTCGAGACGGGACGTGAGGCTAAAAATTTATTCATTCGACACTGCTCATTGATTTTCACAATCCAGCCCTGAAGGTCTCTACCGACACAAGTGAAAAGGACAAGAGACGTTCTATCTCGCTGAAAAAGGTGCTCGGACTGGCGGACATACGCGATATCGAAACTGCACTAGGTGCGTACTTATGTTATTGTCTTGTACCTTTGTGGACGAATTGAGAATCCTGATTATTTTCTTTGATATAATCGCTCATGTCCATTTAAATAGTCAAGGAAACGGACGTACAAATTTGGCGTGCGACGTTAAATGTGGTCAAGTCGTTGTCGGATCTGTTGCTGCGCTGCTTGCCAGATTTTTGGAAGCTCTCCAAGTCCTTTATTGATGGCAAATTCCAGAACAAGGTACTATGATAATGAAGACACGCCCATCTCACTGGAGTCATATCTGCCTATGCCTGCCTCTTCATAATCCATCATAACCCCCTTACCCACCAGGCTGCCGTTGCGAGCCTCGTCACGAATAAACGCCGCCGGCAAGGCGTGGATCTCGCTAAGGTTGAACAATGTCAGATCATGGCCAGGGAGGTGGTGAGTTTGTACGCGTCGCTGATCTCGCGGCACTTCTCGCTGAGCACGCCCATTGTGGCGGCGCGGCGCGCGTCGCAGATCGGCTCAGCGGACGACGAGAGCCCCGCACAGCTTCCTCCGTTCCTGCCACCCAACGCCAACTCGGTCACTACTTGCTATTTTCTCACCCGCACCATCACCGAGTTGGCCAACTGCGTAAACGATATTAACGCAATCAACCTGGCTGGTGAGGCGTTCGTCGGCTTGACTAAATTAATGGAGGATACGAGGTGGAGATTTATCGAGGTGCTCTGCGAGTGTTGGGCGAGAGGTGGGTGTGGTTTCAGATACTGGCTCTCGGGTGATTGAGAGACTGTATTCTGTGTGAATGACATATTACATTGTTGCTGTTGTTGTTTTGACCTGGCTGTATGCACTGTTTATTTTCTCTTTGTGAATATCAGACGCCAAGACATTCTACCAGCTCGAGGATTGGAACCCGGATGCCGACAACGTCGAGGTCACGGCTTTCCTGCGTTTGTTCCACAGCTATCACAAGTATTGCGCGCGGTCGGCGTTCAAGATCGGCAGCTTGACGGCCGTGTCGGATAACAAGGAAGACCGGAGCAAAGAGGTGGGTGGTGGATTGGAAGAGCAGCCGGGCCAATGATATTGCGCGGTCGTCGCTATTTCACTTTGTTGGTGTTTTTGACATCTCGGCAGCGATAGATGTAGCTTACCGATCGAAGTCGCTTATGATACTCTTTTCCTCACAATCATCTGTTGAGCAGAAACCCAAAATTTCGTCTGAATATCTTGAGAGAATCCGAGGCACATTCCTCGACTCATTGTATTCGTTTCTTGATGGTTTGGTGCACCTCGCCTTCTCCGAATACTCGCCACTGCTGCCGGAAAAGGATGATTCGGCGCTGAAACGATCAAAGATTGATGTTAACTCAATGGTACGGACACAGAAACTTCGCTGAGATTATTGCACACGACGGATGATTGTTAATCCATGTCTTCTGACCGACCGTATCTGACGACTTTGTCATCGGTTATGTAGGATTCGCGGATTCTGCTCACAGTCAGCAACCTGTCCCATTTGCGTGCTTCCATCATACCCAAGTTGGTCAACTTGTTTGAGGCTGCATATCAAACCCAGATGACTGACGAGTTGAAGGTATTGTGTCCCTTAACGACCAATTATCTTCGGTTCTTCATGTGCAATTCCATGGATTTAATTTTGCACATCAATGCTATTTCCACAGACGTTGATCGATGTCGTTGATCAGTTGGACGGTATCCTCTTCGACGACTACATCAAACGCAAAACCCAAAATATCACCGAGATCGTCAAACGGGGAATTCTCCTCGACGGGGTGGACTGGTACAGCATTTCAAAGCCCACAGGTGAGGTGCTGGCCCTTGCATAGTTATGTCTGATGATGTTAAAACGCTCTGTGACGCACCACGCTGACTCACGCGCCTCATGAACAGAGGTCCACTCGTTCATCTATGAGGCCTTGCTCTCCCTAGTCATCGTTCACGCGCAAGTTAGCGGCATCGCCAAGCGGCTCGTCCATCGCACGCTCTCTGCGTTGCTTGAGAACATGGCGCAGGATTGTTTGGAGAGCTTCCAGCAGGTTGATCGGTTCGGCATGGGTGGCATGTTGCAGGTGCGACGAGTTTGTGATGGAATTTCGTACACCTTTCGTGCCAACTGTAATTTCGCTAGTTTGTAATATGTCTTGACACAACCCTCTTTCTCCTTCCACATCCAGGCGACCCTCGAGATCGAATTTATGCATCAAACTCTTTCACAGTATGTCACCCCCGTGGCGGCCGAGACGCTGCAGCAAATCTACTCGACGATCGAGGCGGCGTACGACCCGCAGCAACAGCACTCGAATAACCTGCAAACAGAACTAAACAGCGTCAAGAAGTTACTGGTAGATAGTCGCAAGTCGACGGCGGTGCAGTTCCTCTGCTTCAAGAAAGTGAAGGACGGCAGCAACAGTGCCAAATAGATGTGTTAAGGAGGATAAGAGATTTTGCAATAATCATGCGCCTTCCGTTTTTTTTTTTTT
>RBNI01007605.1:0-10140 GCA_003990745.1 Jimgerdemannia flammicorona | reverse complement strand
CCCGCCACTACCCCCAGCAGTCTCTCCACTTCCCCCCCCTCCCCCCAGCAAAGACCCAGCTCCCCCAGCATCCCCAGCCTTCTGCTTCCCCTTCCCTCCTGCCTGTTCACCGTGGGCTCCCATCGGCCAGCCCCCAGCCCTCAGCATGTCCGCAAAGCTCTGCCCCTGCCACCCTCCAGCTCCCCCACCAGTGCCTCCTCCACTACCCAAGCTGCCCAGTCCACTCACACCACTGGAAGACCCCATCCCCAAGCCATGCCCCCTCCCAACATGCTGCCAGTCAAAAGCCCCAGGTCCACCCGACCTAGTACACATGTCGGCTTGCTTACTGCTTGACATCTTCTTAGTAACTTTCTCCAATAAACGGCTTGAAAGTATGTTATAAAAGTGTGTGTAATGTGAATTGTAGCAGAGAGAGGATGATGATCTCTTGACATGTCAGATCACTCTTGTACTATGTGACTACATTCCAACTCAGCAAAGCACTTAGTGCTACATCCATATCTAGCATAGTCCAGATAGCCCCTCACTAGTATAAATACCCCCTCCCCCAGACCTCAGAATCTCAGACCTGAACAATCTGAACACAACTCCTGAGCACTTCCCCACAATATCCCTTCACACAACTACTCCTAATATAGCAATATCATGAATAACAAATAAACCTATTTAATAACCCACAAACCACTCTTAAGTAAATCTGCTCCCTGTTAGGTCCTACTCCTAACCCCATCATGAAATTTCCTAATTGGGTATTGTCTGCAGCAATACGCCAATTCAACTAAGCTGGTCTTAGTTTCTCGAACTTCCTGAAATATGGAAAATTCTGAATATCCAGAACTAGTCCAAAGAAAGGACTTTGGTTGAGACGTCAACCCAATCTTGAAATCAATAAGCATAGAGGACATACTCCATATGAAATTGATCTTGACCATAAGAAAATGGTCTTCCAGAATATTCAGAGCTCCCAGAAAAACCTTCCAGAACTATGTAATGGTTACCCTAAAAAGCAACCCTCTTATAACTTGGTAGCAGCAGTTTACAATCCAATTCTGCTTCAAGACGCTTCCTCACCCCGCTACAAACCCTTCTGCGAATTCCTACAAGTTGGTATAAAGCCCAACCTCTGAACTGGAATTTATTCTGAACTATTTGACAATCTGGAGAGAATTGAACCTGATGTACAAGGACAATTTGACCTCCACACCTGCAACAAGTGGGACAAACTTCATTCAAAGAAAGAAGTACTCCGATTAAACCAGCAAATAGGTGAAACCCTATTCACCGAACTCCTTGCCCTATACCCAGCAAGTCAAGATGAAGAAGGTCTTATAGAAGCCTTCTTTACTCTTCTCAACAAGAGTTTTGTCAGCTCCACAAATCTGAGCAACCTAGGACAACCAGCAGCAGTCTTTCTAGCCTTAGTTCCTCACAAAGCCCAAGCCTCTGTAGCCAAGTGGCTCAACTCTACTGACTTTCATCATACCAGGACCAAGACCACATTATACTACTGATTCCAGAACAGCAAGGCCCGCTATATTCTTAAGGAAGAAGCAAGAGAAACCCTTCATCAACTACCCGATCCTGAACCTGAAGCAGGCCCTGCTACAACTCTACCTGAATCTGAAACCAATACTGAACCAGAACTTGACTTTGAATTAAATCCATCTGAAATCAGATATACAACTGATTCTGTCTACTTTGATGCTGAGCAAACCCAAGTACACAGAGACCAAACTGAAGAGGAGGAGGAGTATCTCAGCAAATTCAATCCAGGATACACTACCGAAGGTGACGAACCTCCATCATGACAGAACACACCTATACAGCAACAGACAGCTATCTATCAAGCCCTTACTCCAGACCCACAATTACTACTCCAGCAACTTACACAGACCCAAAGAACCCCATCACACTCTGCACCAGTACCTCAAGTAGTACCAGTAACACCACTATCAGTAGTCCAACCGCCTCCAGTAAACAATATAGCAAACCAACAGATTCTAGACCTCACAGCTCAGGTAGCCATAATGGTAGCAACCATTACTGCCTTAGCCGAACAGACCTGACCTACAAAAAATCTGAGCCTACCTACCTTCAATGGTACTACACAAGAAGTCCAAAGCTTCATTAGTATAGTTGATACCAACTTTGAAGCCAATCAATGGACTAACGAACGAGTCGCTGACCGTGTTCTGACAAACAATCAAGACCACACTCTGGAACAACTCTTTGCTACCACTACAGCTTATGTCTGCTAAGTTGTTACATTCTTCCGAGGACCTGTCGAAGAATGGTGGCGAACCCTTCCTGAAAAACCCCTCACATGGGACACCCGACCTGCAGTAGTTGCTCAGAATGCAGCAAATAATGCCCCAGGATATGGAGCCCATCCTGCAGCCCCTGGACTTAAACAACTCATGATTGCTCAATATTGCAGTGAAACCATGATTGCTGAATCCCGAGTAAAACTCTGCAATCTCAAATTCGATGTACATAGCAAGGAGGAATTCGAAACCTTCTGTACAAAACTTGAGTCACTCCTAAACACTGTTGGCCTAGGATATATTGCCAATGATGAAGCATGAAATGGTACAAGAGCAGATCATTTATTTGATGCCCTGCCTGAATGGCTTACTAGAAAAATCTGAGAACAAGGATGCCCAGTTGGGTGTGACCATCAGCAATGGTACCTGGCAAGAATCAAGACTATGGTCAAGTGGATCCTAACAGCTGGACCAATTCTGCCCTGAAGACAATTCAACAACAAGGAAAAGACTTGGACCAAGAAAGAAGAACTCAAGCATGAAGCATCCTGAGCTCCCTCAACATCTACTTCATGGACACCCAGAAATCATGAACCCACCCAGCCGAGCACCTTCAAGAAACTCACTGAAGGTGAAAGGAATGAACTTAGAAGAAGTGGAGCATGCTTCTATTGCCGAAAGACAGGATACATAGCCAGTGTCTGCCCTAACCAAAAACCCCAAACAGCAACATGAGCAACTGTTACCACTCTGCACCACTTCAACAACCTGACCACCAGAATCCTAGACTTTATCAAGTTAAGACAAACTGCCAAAGCCCCAACCAAAGGAAGTCAAAAAGCAGCTAGATATGACCTATATGTAGCCGAAGAAGCCACAGTCTCCAACCAAGAAGTCAAGCAAGTCTATACAGGAATCAGTATCCAAATTCCTGAAGGACATGTTGGAAGAATATGCTGTCGCAGCAGCCTAGCATTGAAAGGACTCTCAGTAGAAGGAGGAGTCATTGACAAAGATTATACAGGTGAAATTATTGTCCTCATCCGAAACCACAGTTGGACACCCTTCAAGATCCCTATAGGCTTCTGTATTGCCCAGATCCTATTCGAAAAAATCGAGTCAACCCTGACAGTCAAGGAAGTCCCTGAACTACTGCCCACTATCCGAGGATCCAAAGGATTTGGCTCATCAAACAAGGCCCCAGTCCAATCTACCATGAACAAAGAAGAACAATTCTACAAGAAAATCGAAGATAGATATATACCAAGTGGCCAATGCCCCCATGGTATTGGAATGTACTCTTCCTGAATGATTGATGATTGCTTCTCTTGTGTCAATGAACTGGCTCAAAGAAGAACCAACAGAAGGAAAGCTCCTACAATCGAAATCACCACTATTGGATCAGACAAACTGCTTACACTTAAAGCTTTTGTCAATAGAGTACCTATCAAGATCATGATAGACAGTAGTGCCTTAGGCAACTTCATCAATGAAGAAACAGCCAACAGACTCAAGGTCTTCACCTCTTCGGTACAACAAACTCAAGCAGTTGCCACAGCTGATGGAACCTCACATGTCATTAGCAAAGAAGTCCGCAACCTACTCTTCCGAATTAGTGACTATCGAGTACATATTACCCTTCAAATTGTACCACTCCCTGACAATGAAATCATCCTTGGAACTCTATGGTTAAAACAAGAGAACCTCATGATTGATTGGGTAAACCATTCTCTGACCATCAAGAAAGGATGCCACAACTTCAAACTGCAAGGCAAAAAGGACCCACTTAACTCTAGTGACCCTGGACTAAAGATTACCCACATCAACAAGCTACAACTCAAGAAATTGGCCAAGAAATGCCCTCTCTTTGCTATCTCCATCCGTCTATCCAAAGGAGAACCCGAGAACTCTGAAGAAGACTTTTCCAAAGTTGACAGCCATGTCAGACCACTACTCCAGAAATTCCAAGATATATTCCCAAAGAAACTCCCAAAAGGCCTACCTCCCAAACGAGCAGTAGACCATGCCATCAAGACCATTCCAGATGCTAAGCCAGCCTTCAAGTCAATCTACCACATGTCTCTGAGAGAAATCGATGCACTCAAGAAAGAAATTGATGAACTTCTGGAACAAGGATTCATTAGGCCCAGTGTATCACCTTATAGTGCACCAGTCCTCTTTGTTGTCAAGAAAGGAGGAGACCTGAGAATGTGCATTGATTACCATGACCTTAATGAACAGACCATTAAGAACTGTTGCCCACTATCCAGAATTAATGAAATATTTGATAGGCTTACCAACCCACAATTCATGAGCTCTTTTGACCTACGAAATGGTTATTGGCAAATTGCCATGAAAGAAGAAGACATCTACAAGACAGCCTTCCGAACTCACTATAGATATTTCGAATTCCTGGTTATGCCCTTTGGCTTAACTAATGTCCCTGCGACCTTCCAGATACTGATGAATACTATTCTGCACCCATACCTGGACAAATTCGTTATTGTCTATATTGATGACATCCTAGTCTTCAGCAAAACCCTGGAGGAACATCTCAAACACCTTGAACTAGTACTACTAAAACTCTGAGAAAACAGACTCTTTGCAAAACTCAGTAAGTGCGAATTTCTTCTGAAAGAAATTCAATTCCTTGGACACATTGTCACACCAAATGGAGTCAAAGTGGACCCCAGCAAAATTTCTGCAATCAAGGATTGGCCCAGACCCAAGAAGCTAAAAGACCTCCAGTCATTCCTGGGATTAGCAAACTATTACAGACAATTTGTTGCCAACTTTGCCAAAATCGCCACTGCCCTTACTCAAATGACCAAGCATAACAAGAAAGGAGAACAGCCCTGGACCATGAAACAAGAGAAAGACTTCAACAATCTTGCAAATTGGGGACCCGAATAAGATACAGCCTTTCAAGCATTGAAAGATGCCTTGATAACCACTCCAGTACTTCAAGCGGCAAATCCTGCCCTACCATATGAAGTTACTACTGATGCCTCTGACCTAGCTCTTGGAGCAGTACTCATGCAAGAAGGACACCCTGTGGCCTATCACTCCCGCAAGTTCAATGATGCCAAAATCAACTATACAACTCACGAGAAGGAAATGTTAGCCATTGTAGACACTCTGATCAAATGGTGACCATATCTAGAAGGAGCACACTTCACCATATTGACTGACCACAGGTCATTAGTCAACATCAAGACCCAGGCTACCCTTTTCCGAAAGCAAGCCAGATGGATGAAAGTCCTCACCAACTTTGACTACAAAATCCAGTACCACCCTGGCAAGGAAAACATTGTTGCCGATGTAATCTCCAGACCACCTATTGAAGAAGTCATCCAAACTCTCACCCTGGTTACAAACTCTATCATGGAACAAATTGTCACAGCATGTGCCGATGATAAGGAAGTTCAAGCACTCTGAGAAATTCTGAACAGTGATGATACTGATAAGCATATCCAGTACAATCAATATCAACTCAAGGACAATGCTATCTACTATAAGGACAGACTGTATGTCCCAAACAACTGAGATCTCCGAAGGACTATCCTATTCGAATACCATGATGTACCTACAGCTGGATACTTAGGATTTGACAAATGCTATGAAGTTATCTCCCGGAACTTCTATTGGCCCCGAATGGCAGATCAACTCAAGACCTACATCACTTCCTGTAATGCCTGCCAACGCAACAAGTCCTCAACACTAGCAAAACCTGGTCTACTCCACCCTATCCCAGTACCATCCGCTAATTGGAAACAAGTCTCTATGGACCTCATTGTACAACTACCCCAAACTAAGAACAGAAAAGATGCAATTGTTGTCTTTGTGGACTACCTGAGCAAACAAGCTCACTTTGTGCCAACCACCACCACTGCAACAGCACCAGACATAGCTACACTCTTGTTTGACAATATCTTCCACTATCATGGTCTTCCTAAGATCATTGTTAGTGACCAAGATCCGAAATTCACCAGCCATTTTTGGAAAGCCCTCCATGCACACCTTGGAATGAAACTTGTACTATCCACAGCCTTTCATCCTGAAACTGATGGCCAAACTGAAAGAATGAATCGAACTCTGGAACAAATGCTAAGAAACTATGTTTCCTACAGATAAGATGATTGGCATGAACACCTCATTGCAGTCGAGTTTGCCTATAACAACAGCAAGCAAGCCTCTCTTGGAATGACCCCATTCTTCACCAACACTGGACAAAACCCAAACACTCCTCTAACACTCATCTGAACCACTGAAGAACCCTCTACAGTTGAAGCTGTTGAAGAATTCTTACTTCAAATGTGTAATCTAGACCAGATTGCAATTGACAATTTATCGCGAGCTCAAGAACAACAGTCACAGTATGTTAACCAACATCGCCAAGAAGAAATCTTCAATATTGGAGAAAAAGTTCTACTAGACATCCGAGGATACCGAGTTGACAACCTCAAGCACAGACCATCTACAAAGCTGAACAACAAGTTTATTGGACCATTTGAAGTCATTTCACAAGTCTCTCTGACCTCTTACAAATTGACACTACCAGATACCATTAAGATTCACCCAGTCTTCAATGTCCAATGCCTCAAGTGATACAATGACAATGATGATAAACTATTCCTGAACTGTACTACAAAACCACCTGCACCTGTCATTATTAATGATCAGGAAGAATATGAAGTTGAACAAATCCTCAACAGATGTGGCCACAAGAACCACCCTGAGTATCTCATTAAATGGAAAGGTTATCCAATCCATGATGCAACATGGGAACCCAAGACCAACCTCCAGAATGCTACTGATTTAGTTCAGGAATACAATTTCTTGAACAACTGAACACTGAATACTCCTGCACCTATCAGTATATAACATATTATACCCTCCTGAATATTATAATTATCACAAACCTAATCAAGAAACTCAGCAAGAATAAAAGAATACTGACCCTCTGGAAAAATAGCAAAACTGAAAGCAAGCCTATTCTCCCCATATCACTGGTGGGAAACGAGGCGTAGACATTTAAGAAGATTTCTTAGAGGAAATTCGCCAGCAGTGAATGACATCAGAATCACTTCTGGCACACGGCATTGAACACATGACCCTTTAATATATGAATCCAATGCATTAGGCAACTGTATTATGAGCATGCCACTTTCTGAAAAAATGAACATTACCAGACTTTTGACCTCCCAAACAGTGTAACAACACTAGAACAAAATTAGAAGGCCCTGATGAGGACGTCAAAAGCTAAGAAGGGGAGAGTTGTAAGTGCACAACCTCCAAGCCACAGAAACCACATGTCACCCTCTTAACAAGCCACTGAAATCGCACGCGACCTCTGAACAAATCTGGAAATCACCTGTGCGATCACAAAGCTGAGTCAAACAGAAGTCACAGCACACAAAGCTGAGTCAATATGAAGTCACGGAACATAAGATTCATATAAATGGAATCTTACCAATCAAGAACAGATGCATATATACCGAGCCCCGAGATGCGTCGAAACAGAGAACCAAAACAAATAACAACTACAACTTCCAAACACACAAACATGACCACCGAGATCTACAACTGCATCCGCACTGACATTTGGAATACCATTGTCAACCGAGCCACACCCCCTCTGCCCCTCATGAATATCCATAGCCTCGCACCCCTCTACTTCATGGAAGCCTGATGGAATGCCCTGAACATACTTAACGAGGCCCATCGAATCGGACAAATCTCAAGCTACTACCAGATTGGCTACCTCCTGGAAGACATGGTCGAACACCACCATGATACAGACATTACCCAGATGTCTCAACATCAGAAGCTCATCGCCCACAAACACCAAGAACTCTTCTATGAGTACAGCACCTTTATTTCCCGCCTCCAAGTTACTACCAGCGAAATGGTTGCTACCCTGTCCTATGGCCAAATCGACAACATGATACAAAAACTCAACCACAAGTATCTTGAATACATTCAAACTACTGACAGAACCTTCCCGCACCCCGATGACCACATCCTGCAAATGCCCCAAGTTGGATACACTATGAAGGATGTCTACAATATAATCAACTTCGACAAAGATGAAGCAGAAGACAATGATCCCTCTGACACCGACATGACCTCAAGCCAAGGATCTCTACCAACTCTGATCACACCGCCAACCTTGCCAATTAACTTACAACAGTTCATAACCACATACGAGACTTATTGGGACAATGACCACTGGCATGAATACCAACCTGCATTTACCTCCGATTACTTCAACTACAATGAAGAGACTGGAGAACACAACCTGTATCTTCAGACAACCCTCAAGATCGAACCAACAACTCCACCACCTGAGTATGAGCAATATGAACCACAGCCACCAGCTTACACAACCCTGCAACTCATAGTGCTGTAACCTATAGAAGGTACGTAGATAGCGAATCTGATGAAAGCGAAGACAATGTACCCCTCCTTCACCCACCAACACCTTACCCAGCATACAAGACAGACGATGCTATCCTGTGGGATGGAGACGAAGTTCCAATGTATTATTACCTCAGCCAACAAGGAGAAGTAATCCATGAACCACTCTTCCTAGATGACTACTTCATCAGAGATGATATCATCGATGGTGATGTCATCGAAGACTATCCAGACAGTGCCTAAACCTATAAATAGCCTAGCAGTCATAGTATAGTTAGATTAGTCTTGTACAACGTGACTGTGAACTGACTCAGCAGTCAGATGATCTCTTGACATGTCAGATCACCCTTGTACTACATGACTGCATTCCGACTCAGCAAAGTACTTAGTGCTACATCCATATCTAGCATAGTCCAGATAGCCCCTCACTAGTATAAATACCCCCTCCCCCAGACCTCAGAATCTCAGACCTGAACAATCTGAACACAACTCCTGAGCACTTCCCTACAATATCCCTTCACACAACTACTCCTAGTATAGCAATATCATGAATAGCAAATAAACCTATTTAATAACCCACAAACCACTCTTAAGTAAATCCACTCCCTGTTAGGTCCTACTCCTAACCCCATCATGAAATTTCCTAATTGGGTATTGTCTGCAGCAATATGCCAATTCAACTAAGCTGGTCTTAGTTTCTCGAACTTCCTGAAATATGGAAAATCCTGAACATCCAGAACTAGTCCAAAGAAAGGACTTTGGTTGAGATGTCAATCCAATCTTGAAATCAATAAGCATAGAGGATGTACTCCATATGAAATTGATCTTGACCATAAGAAAACAGTCTTCCAGAATATCCAGAGCTCCCAGAAAAACCTTCCAGAACTACGTAATGGTTACTCTAAAAAGCAACCCTCTTACAGTGGTGGGTACTACGGAGAAATGTCATATTGAATTTCTGTACTGAGCATCTGGTGGATGGTGGCCGCTTTAAGTGTGAGGAGTGTTACAATGTTGGGCAGGCTGGGGGTCTGGTGTAGATGCCAGAACATTGGCTAGGAGAGTGTAAGGTATTGGGGGACTTTTGGGTCGTAATCGGGAATAGACTAGGTGTGGAGTAGAGGCTGGTTAGTGTGGGGGGCCACTGGGATGACTTGAAATCTCGGCTAGTGGAGGGAGTGAGTGATAGTTGGCTCACTGTTGGTTGGGTGTTGGTAGTGTGGGTAGGACTGGTGGGTCATTGGCTCTTTGTATTTGAGGAGGGGAGGCAGATGGGACTGCAGGAGAAGGTGGTATGGTGGGAGGAGCTGTTGGGAGATCTGTTGACTGGATGGTGGGTTGGTTGGGGTCCTCTGGGAGGGCAACAGTGCAGTTTGGTAACTAGGATCTGTGAGCAAAGTGGCGGGAGAGTGGGGATTGTGTTGGACAAAGTGGAATTTCATCGGGAAGGGAT
>RBNI01007604.1:0-10140 GCA_003990745.1 Jimgerdemannia flammicorona | reverse complement strand
TTTATAGTTACTTGGACTCCCTTTATTAACCAACATCTATAGTAATATTGATACAGCCTATGCCTTCAACCTATCTCACAGAGACCCCCCCCCTCTTTAGTTCCTTCCAATAACACCCTGTCCACCTTCACCACAACTCTACCACCACTCTTCTCTATAATCCTCCTTACTAGTCTCTTACGTCTCCCCCCCTTGGGGCCCTAACCAATCCACCATGCCTTGAAGAGCTCGAGCATCAGCTCCTCCCACCTCACTACTCTCAGTCTCACCGGCCTCCGAGAGCCCTCCTCAAAGATGCTCTGCCAGTGTTCTGTGAGCCCCACCCATATCGCAATGGCCCAACCAACTGTCAGCCACTCATTCCCCACCCCCCCCACCAGCCTTGACTGCAGTGCCACCCACCACCCACCCACCTCAGGGTCAGATACCGGTACTCCCAATCTCTCCCCAACTACCTTCTAAAAATTCTCCATACTCTCGCACTCCCCCAGCCAATGTTCAGGAGTCTGCACCACCCCACCCTCTTGACCTATATTATGACACTCCTCACAATCAAAGACTCTGCCATCTACCAGATGACCAGCCCTAAAATTTAGCATCACATTTCGCTGCAACAGCCTCCACCATGCTACCCAGAGTTTTGGTGGGAGCCACCTCGACACAACCTTGATCCAAGACCAGACGCCTGCCCAGTCCCATCCCTCTCTGATCCCAGCCCCTTGCCAGGTCTCTGGCCAAAGATCCTGTCCCAGACCCCTAAGGCACTCCATACCCTCCTCTAAGCAGAAGTCCTTGACCAGATTCCCTCCCAACAAGAACTTGTCCCACCTCTACATCTCCAGACCCCAGTTCTCATCCCCTTCAGTATCTTGTCAGCAGACCCCAATGCGATGGGCTCCATCTACCACTCCCTACCAGAATCCTTTGTACCACATCCTCCGGCTACCATCTAAGGCCACCAAGGACAGTAGATCACCTGAGCCACCCCGTGGCAACACCCTCACCTCCTACAAATACTACATAAGGGGCACTCATTCTCCTCCTCTCAACTCACTGGTCCTCTTCATCCACCATGCCCTCAAGCAGAGTAGCCACTTGGAAAAGTCCACCAGGCCAAGTCTTCTGCGATCCACAGGAAGTGCTAGCACCTCCCAATCAATCTGACTCCTGCATCCAGCCCAGAGCCAAGAGCAGGCCATCTTGAGAAGCCTTTTAACCACCCACTTAGGGAAGTCCAAATGGTAGCCCAGATACCAAAGCTTCGGCATCTAATACACATTCAGAACAGTTACCCTCCCCGCTAGTGACATCTGTCTACCACCCCAACTTATCAGTACTTTTCCCCATTCTATCAGCTTGCACTTCCACCACTCCTTGGGAAGTAAAGAGCTATACACCGAGAAGTAGATACCCAAGTACCATACCACTCCTCCAGCTGGGACAATTGTTCCAATGATGTCCCCCCCTATGACTCCTTCCCCAAGGACCATTGTCTCACACTTGTGCCAGTTGAGTTTTGCTCCCGAATACCTCTCATACCACTCAACTGTCTCCTTGAGTATAGCCACATCAGCCACTGAACTCAACCCAACTACCATATCATCTGCAAAGACCCCCACCTTCTAATTGATGCCCAGGATATTTAGTCCACCAACTCTGCACTGGATCTGATTCAACAATGGCTCCAAAGCGAAGGCGTAAAGGATAGGTAACAGTGGATCACCCTGCGGTACTCCTCTCTCTAAGGGGAAAGAGGCCCCCCTGTGTCTATTTGCCAGAATCGCAGCCCTACTCCCTTCCAGTAGTCCAATAAGTGACTGACACATGCCCACTGATACTCTAATGTGCTTCAGTACTTTCTCCAGCCATACTCTCCAAACCCTATCATAGGCCTTCTCCTGGTCCAGGAAGACCAAGCAGCCATCCACCCCTGCAGCCCTAGTGCCTTCAATGACACCATGAACCCATGCCGTGCCATCTTGGATCAGCCGGCCCCCAACAAAGCCTCGCTGCTCCTTCCCCAGCACCTGTTGGGCCACACCCTGTAGCCTCGCCACCAGGATTTTGGTGACCAGCTTATGGTCCATATCCAGTAATATAATTGGCCTCCAATTCTTCCAGTCCTCCTTATGCCCTTTGTCCTTATACAGCAGGGATACCAGCCCCAACTGCTGCTCTCCAATCCACTCCCTAGTACTGATGATGGCATCACACATCAGCAACATCTCCTCCAGAGCCTCCTCTATGGAAGCCATACATTTCCAAAAGTTCCAAGGCAAACCATCCTCTCCAGGCACCGTTTCCAGGGTCATTGACACCAGAACTCAAAGGATCTCCTCTCCCAAAACCAGTCGGCCAAGCTTCCCCAACCCTGCTGCAGGATTTGGGTACCACTCTTCCAGATGCCTCTCAATGTCCTGCACCACCTCCCCTCCCTCCTCTTCACTTCAGAGATTACTCCAGCGAGTGCTCAACTGGCCAAGGATCCCCTGCACACCTAATACCATCTCTTCCTCATCATTAAGGACTCCTTCCCACCAGTGTCTAGCTCTCCTAGTATGGAGGAGACAGGACAAAAGCCTTGTGGGCCTTTCTCCTTCTTTCAATCCCTGCCACCGTAGTCTTACTGCTATAGCCTGAGCCTGCACTGCTTCCTCCTTCCTTATCAAATTCTGCAGTTCTGTCACTTCTAGCTTAGCCCACTTAGCCTTCCAATCCAGTACCTCCTCCTCCTCTAGAAGTCTAGCCCAATTCAGAAGTAGTCTTTCTAGTCTTCTAGAAGCCCACTGGACTTGTCTCCTCCACTGAGCACCCCACTCCTTCCCCACTTCCCCTCAGTACCTCTGAGCTTCAGATTTCAGTCTTTGCCACCTATCTCCAATCCTCATCCCGGCATGTCTCCAATCAATAACCTTAGAACATACCTCCACCACCCATGTATTCCACAGGTCCATCTCATCCAGCAGCAAAGAGTTCAGATGCCAATGTCCTGGCCCCTCTCTACTTCCTCCAAACCTCCTATCTCCCCAAATACCCCAGTGATCCAACCAAGGGCACCACTCGACCTCCATCGTTTCCCAAACTGTATTGCCCCAATACTCAGCAGTCAGAACCCAATCAATCCTAGTGCCAAGGCCTCCCACCTAGTGAGTATATAGCTGTCGATCCCCATCCTGAAGTCATATGGCATCCACTAGTGAGCTGAGTCTTTCTACCTCTTCACAGTCCTCCAATCCCCCACTCCTTCCTGCCATACCCCATCCCCCATCAGTTCTGTCCAGTCTACTCTCCCATACTATATTAAAATCACCCCCCAGACAATTCACCCCAGCCTCAACCAAGAGCCCAGAATCCCGCAGATCTCCAATCCATGCCACTCAGGTCCCCCTCTCAGCTGGGCAGTAACAAGATCCCACCACAATTGAGTTCCATCCAGACCTCTGCCATGTCCCTCACACTAATCTACTACCCCAATGTCCAATGTCTGCAATGTCTCCTTTCCCCTTCCTAACCAGGATTTCCACTTTACCCTGCCAAACTGCCTCCCCACCCCACTCTTTGTCCATTCCAGTCCATCTTCCTCCCCCTCACACTATATATCTTGAAGTAAGAATAGATCCACCTCCAGTTTCTTCAGCCATCCAAAGATCATATGTCACCTCCCAGTCCCTCTAAGCCCATTGATGTTCAAAGAAAAAATATTGGTTGTACTATTCATAGTGAAATATTTGAGAGTATCAATATCCCCACATCTATAGTTCCATGCTCACTTTCTCTCCAGACAGGTCCAGGTTCCATTCCACTGCAATCTCATCTTCCACATTTTGCTGTTTGTCCAGAGCTGCCAATAATTCTGCACAGTCCTCACCATCCACTATCTCTATTGATGTCTAGTACTCCTCACACACCACCTGCCACTTTTCCAGTCCCTTTTGCAGCCCCTACAGATAAGCTGCCCTTTCATTAGCAATACCCAAAAGCATGGCCTCCCTTGCCTCAGTGACCTCATACTCTTCCGCCTCCAGAAGAGCTGCCATCATCTCATCTCTCAACTTCCTCACGACCTCCTCCCCTCTCAGCACTCACCCCCAGAATTCCTCACTGATCACCTGGAAGTCGATCTCTCCCAGTTCCTCAGCTGCCACATTTTGCAGTGCCCTCAACAGCCACTTCTCCCCCCCAACCACCTTTGCTGCTGGTGCCAAATCTTCCTCTCTCTCCTTCCTCTCCTCCGTTCACACAGACTCATCTCAACCATCCTCTGACACATCCTCCAACTCCCCCTCTCCTATCTCAGAAACACCATACTGGATCTGATTATCATCCGCCATTGCTGTGTCCACTACCACCTTCTCCAGCCCCTGTCCCCCACTCTCCCTTGTCTTCCCCCCTTGCTGCCCAGCCTCTGCCCAAATGCTAGCACTTACTCCAGTACTCTCCTCCATAGCCCCTGCCCTTGGGCCCCCATCCAAACTGGCCAGTAAATCCTTCTACAGCTATCTCCCCTTTGCCTTCTTCCAGAGCACCTTGTCCATTTACACCTTCTTGCCCTTGATCACCTCTACTATCATCCTAGCCTCGTAAGCCCTCCAAGTCCTTTGCCTCCTCTCCACAGCCCCCACTAGGTCCTTAAGCACCTCCAGCAGGTCCTCCTCTTCTTCTTCTGACCCCTTCACCCTCGAAACCTTACACTCCACTGGGCCCCACTTCAGTGCCACCGGCCAGTCCCTAGCCTTCCCGGTATTCTTCATCCCAAACAGCCTCAGCCGGACATCCACATCTCCTGTTCTGAGCTCAGTCCCCTCTCATACCCTGAACCCAATATCGACCACCTCACCATACTCTTTCACCACATCCGTGACCAGCCTCCTCGCCTCCTCCTTCTTTACCGTTGGCAAGTCCACAATCACCAGATGAACCATCCGAGGATCTCAGTACATACACCTCGCCATTGGTACTGAAATCCCCCCAACTACCACACTCTTCTCTACTGCCTCCAGTAGCAAATTCTCCTCTTCAAACCCCACCTTGACTGCCTCCAGCTTCTTCAAAAACTTAACCGAGGCTGCACCCTTCACCTCACTTGCCAATAGCCCCAGCACCATCTTCGCTGTCAATGCCAAGCCACAGAAGCACAATGTGACGGCGAATTCCGATCTTGATTTCTTGAGTAACAGGGCTGCCTCCAGGCCCATTACACCATCTGCCAGGTCCCCCGGTCTCACGCCGCTCCTCTGTCCAGGTCCCCCATCAGTCATCACATCTGGATTTTTTTCTAGATTGCCCATCACACTACCATCAGCAGTCACTGCCCCAGCCACTACACCGCCAGCCCCACTATACTGTCCCCCCAGAGGAGAGGCCTCCTTGCTACCCATGGCAGCAGTCGCCTTCCCCAGCTCCAGCCAGCCATCTAGCCCTATCGCCTGCTTTCCCATTCTGACTTTGTCCGCGAAAGTCATCCTCCCTCCCCCCTGCGGCCTTGCACCTCCTCTGCCACCACCCCCAGCCCCGCATCCCCTCATCGAAGCACTCAGCATGCCAATACCAGTACCTTGACCCCCCCCCACATGTTGCCAGTCAAAGGCACTGGGCCCCCCTGCCCAGTATACTCACCAGAATATGTATTGCTTGCCATCTTGATAGCACCAATACTTGAAGACATTGTTGAAAGTGTTGTCTGAGTCTTGTATTACCCAAATGGTACTAGTGAAAGGATGCGAAGCCTATAGGCCTTGATCATGTTGCCATGTCAGCTCCCGATTCTAGTTGAGTATAGCCAAGATGCCTGAAATGGGTAGCCTCAGGCCCCCCAACCCCTCCTGATGACTGGGGCCCAATCCCGCTGACCGCCAAAAGAAGCCAAGAGTGATATCTACCACCTAACTGTGCTGCACCAATCAAAAGGCCCCACCGAAGCAGTATCTGCCCCAGCCCCAATGACTGCCCCCAGCCTGGTACCCTACTGGTCCACCATTATTGTCCTTCCTCCTATTTATGACAGCCATCTCCCCTCCCATCCTGACAACACCCAAAAACAGTCACCTATACTAGAACCGTATTTGCCAGAAAGCTTGCCAAAGCCAGAGGGCCCCACTACAGATACTGAGGACCTGCAGGTAACCTATACTGAGTACTTAATGCCCAAGATCAGCCGACTCCCTACATTGCCCAAGACATACCAAGA
Organism: Jimgerdemannia flammicorona; assembly: GCA_003990745.1. Taxonomy (NCBI): domain Eukaryota; kingdom Fungi; phylum Mucoromycota; class Endogonomycetes; order Endogonales; family Endogonaceae; genus Jimgerdemannia; species Jimgerdemannia flammicorona. Next base: position 3,953 of record RBNI01007604.1, on the reverse strand, counting down.
CAACTCCTTGTTGGCGACAGCAAAAGGAAGAAGGCACTGTACTAAAATAAGTACACCCCAGATGTAGCCGAAGATATCAGAATCTGCAAAAAAGTAGAGAAAGCACCAATCTGACACTGATAAAAGAGCAACCCATCACCATTGCCCTCCTCCCACCATACCCCTGCAGGTACAGCAAACCAACCTGAGGTAGAGGGGGTAATAATAGGGGAAAGAGGACTTGGAAGATTATCTATCAAACCTTGTAACTGGTAAGGTAGCAGAGAAAGGAGCTGGTCTTCAACAATCCTTGATAGAGGACTGTCATGTATTCAAGAATCGTCTTCTCATTTGCATGACATGTGAGTACTGCCCATCAGTATGAATTTGATGCAATTTTTTCCTATGAGATTACAAAAGGCGCCAAAAAAAAAATTTAGTGAGAAGACCTGTTATGACTTAATTCAGATTATATATGAGGTGTGCTGCAACAAAACCAGACAAAGTGAACATCTGACATTACTCGAGTATCATGTTTTCTTTACTTTCGCTTTGTCTGTAAATTTTTCTTTAATTTCTTTAATTATTGAAGCTTTTTTTTTTTTTTTTTTTTTTTGTAAAAAAAATATTATGACTAAAAAAGAATGTTTTAATTGTAATAACAATAAAGAAGGTTTGACCATTAATTGATGAGATCAAGAAGATGAAAAACATACTAAATTTTGTTGTTAAAATTGTTCTCAAAATTTAATACAAAAAGAATTAGATGAAAATACTAATAAAGATTGAGAAAGAAATAAAATAAAGATTTTTAATCAAGCCTTAACCAAGGCTAAAAACAAAGAAGAGTTTGATTGACCTTTTCAGTATAGAGTTATTAATCAAAAAGGAAGTAAGAGATGAGATAGAATTACTATCTGTTATAATCAATACCGAATTATGTTAGATTGAGATATCACTGCTTATGAAGATAGTTGAGGACATAAATGTTCCCAATGTCATAATTGTCACCAACAAATCAAAACTGGAAAACAAAATGATCACTTTTCTTAAAAACCAGATAACACTCCCAGTTATATTTGTCCCTGAAGTACCAAAGGGAGTGAAATAGTTTGTTATATGTATGATAATATCAAAGTACATGAAAAAGGAATAGATAAGTTGTGAATTAGTGACTTAGGGGGAACTGTATATTCCAGTACAGTTTTAAGGGCCAACTCTAAAGCTCATGCACCAATATCTACCAAAAGACATACTAAAAACCTCAGAGAAATAACTTGGCAAGAATGAGGTGATATCTTACCTATACTTAAGGACACAATTAGCAAAATAGAATGAGTTAACAAAACAATTGGTTTTCTTATTAGCATCCCTGTTGGCTGACTTGGGAACTAAAACTCACCCCATTTTTATATGCGAGTAATTCCTAAATATCAAGAAGATTGAGGAGAAACAGGTGGAATTATGGGGAGTCTGGCTTTCTCTAAAATAGCTGAGAAAATTTGAAAAGCTTTTTTACTACCTAATTAAGATAAAATTATTACTCAAACTGACAAATTGGTTGCTAGATTATATAAAGAAATTAGAACAATAACTATTTCTAGGAAAGAGAAATTGCCTAATAATATCAGTACTATTGACTCAGAAACTTGAAAATACCTTAAATTGTTATGACTTTGCTATCAAAGCTCAAATTGGAGAATCAGCTTATAGGATATGAAAAAAAGAACTAAATATAATTCCTGATTATACTAAAAGTTATCCAGACTCTAAATTTGTGGTAAATCTGTTTTCTAGATTTACATAATGCAAATGATGAAGACAATATAGACTGATCAATAAAAAAAGCAATCAATTTACTAGTACTATGGAAAATGAAAGAATAGCTGAAAAAATCAGAGATCCAGAAACATATTATGCAGAATGAAAAAATGATCCAAATTATCCAAAACATAAGGAAGAAGCTCTGGCAGAATAGAGAAAAAACCATTCTGAGAAAATAAAAGAAGCTGAGAAAGAAGCTGCTAAACTATTACTAAGAAAAGAAATTAAACAATTAGAAAGAATTAGCAATCGAACTCCTGAACAAGAACAAGAATTAGAAAGCAAAAGAGAAGAATTAGCTCGCTTAGAAGTCCAAATGGCTAGTGAAAAACAGCCTAATTGAACTCTCTAAATTGGATTAGGAATAGTTTTCACTATTATTACTGGAATATCTGCTTTTTTATTAGTTAAAGAGAAAAAGTTAAAGAAAAAAAGTTAATTATTACTTAATGATATTTAATACTGGCTTGGAATAAGTAATATCTTTAAATCCATCTTGGACAAAGAGGCGAATATTGTAATAGAGGTATTTCTAGCATTTCAATTCCATAGGAAGAGTCTTAAGAACTGGAAACAACATAGCTTTAATACTCTCCATGATCTTGGAAGTCTCTAATTTACTAGTTTTTAGTAATTTGAATTTCTGGAAAGAGCCACTCATAACTTCTTGAACTTTGATTATCTCAGGATTAGTACTGGTAAAAAGAAAATGTTGAAACTTTTATAGGCTAGGTAATTTTTTAAAGTAAATTTCTAGACTGCTTATAATGTTGTAATATTGAAATCCTTCACTACCATTATAACGTTGAGCTTTATTTAGTCCAGTGATGCTAGATCTTTTTACTACATTAACAATGTGATCTATACAGTCTATCATGGTCTTACGATAAAGCCTTTTAATCAGACCAAAGCTACCATTACACTTAAATTTCATGTATCCTGGTACCATGAAGTTCAATTCAATACTTTTATAATACTCACAAATTACTAAATATAAATAAAACCAAAGTGTAGTATTGTTTTTGTTTTGCTCTCCTGCATTATCACAAGTGACCTTCAAGTACTTTTCACCTCTATTCAATTGCTTAATTCTATCAAAGACTAGGTTAAGTATACCATTTGGGTCTTTTCTGAGAAACTCATTCTCATCTAGCATATAATTAATTTGCTCACGAACTGCTTCATCTTAGATACCAAATAGGTGTACTTTATGAGCACTAAGATAATACATCTTATCAATTTGTTAGTCTAAATGAGGTATATGGATGTTTTGGGCTCAGTCGTAACTATAATGGGCCACTGTACCAATGCTGCAGTATGGGGCTTTGTCTTTCAGTACAAAATAATTTTAGTCGATGAGTTTTCTTTGCTCTTCTGCTAACTTAGTATTTTTGTTATAATAATTTCTCTCTAGTTTGGCTTTGGCCAGATGCTCTTTATATTTTTTTAATAAATCTTGGGCCTCTTCCTCTTTATGAGCTTTGAACTGTAAGTTATTTTACAAATGCTGGCAAGTATTGCATAAATCAGTCCTTGGACTCATGATTTGAATATATGGAGTTAACTGGTGCCATAATTTGTGGAATATATCATACTTGAGGTTATGTAATTTATTATTATCCTCCAGGCTGGCTAAAAAATCCTGGTGAACAGACCTGTAGCTCATTTCTGCTGGTAGAAAGATAATTGATAGAGTGACTCGATTAATATTTCTTACTGAGCTAGATAAGTTGTGAACTTCAGCATAATTTAGCAAAAAATTCTTGATGGCAGTAGCAACATCAATATTGATAACTATTCTGGATTTTCACCATAGTATTCTTTTTACATTACCATGGATCCATGGTAGAAGACCATTTTTTAGTGGTGGGGCCCTCTGAGCTTTGGCGAGCTTTCCGGCGAGCGCAGCACTGGCGTAAGTGACTGCTTTTTGGGTGGAGTCGGGATGGGAGGGGAGATGGCCGTCACAGATAGGAGGAAGGGCGATAATGGTGGACCAGTAGGGTGCCAGGCTGGGGGCGGTCATCGGGGCGGGGGCGGGTGCTGCTTCGGTGGGGCCTTTTGATTGGTGCGGCACGGTTAGGTGGTAGGTAACACTCTCGGCTTCTTTTGGCGGGTAGCGGGGTGAGGCCCCAGTCGTCAGGGGGGGT
>RBNI01007603.1:0-10142 GCA_003990745.1 Jimgerdemannia flammicorona | reverse complement strand
TTTTTATAATCACTTGAACTCCCTTTATTAACTGATGTCTATAGTAAAATTGATACAGCCTAAGCCCTCAACCTATCCCACAGGGACCCCCCCCTCTCTAGTTCCTACAAATGCCACTCCATCCACCTTCACCATAACTCTACCACCACTCTTCTCTACAATCCTCCTTACTAGTCCATTACGTCTCCCCCCCTTGGGGCCCCAGCCAATCCACCATGCCTTGAAGAGCTTGAGCATCAGCTCCTCCCACCTCACTACCCTCAGTCTCACAGGCCTCCAAGGGCCCTCCTCAAAGACACTCTGCCAGTGTTCTGCGAGCCCCACCCATATTGCAACGGCCCAACCAACCATCAGCCACTCATTCCCCACCCCCCCCACCAGCCTTGACTGCAGTGCCACCCACTGCCCACCCACCTCAGAGTCAGGTGCCAGCACTCCCAATCTCCCCCCAACTACCTTCCAAAAATTCTCCCTACTCTCGCACTCTCCCAGCCAATGTTCAGGAGTCTGCACCACCCCACTCTCCTGCCCTACATTATGACACTCCTCACAATCAAAGACCCCACCATCCACCAGATGACCAGCCCTAAAGTTAAGCATCACATTTCGCCGCAACAGCCTCCACCATGCAACCCAGAGTTTTGGTGGGAGCTACCTCAACACAGCCTTGATCCAAGACCAGATGCCTGCCCAGTCCCATCTCTCCCCGATCCCAGCCCCTTGCTAGATCTCCGGCCAAAGGTCCTGTCCCAGACTCCTAAGGCACTCTATACCCTCCTCTAAGCAGAAGTCCTTGACCAGATTCCCTCCCAACAAGAGTCAGTCCCACCTTACATCTCTGGACCCCAGTCCTCATCCCCTTCAGTACCTTGCTAACGGATCCCAATGCAATGGGCCCCATCTACTACTCCCTACCAGAATCCTTTGTACCGCATCCTCCGGCTACCATCCAAGGCCACCAAGGACAGTAGATCACCTGAGCCACCCCGTGGCAACACCCTCACCTCCCACAAATGCTGCATAAGGGGCACCCATTCTCCTCCTCTCAACTCACTGGCCCTCTTCATCCACCACGCCCTCAAGCAGAGTAGCCTCTTGGAAAAGTCCACCAGGCCAAGTCCTCTGCGATCCACAGGAAGTGCTAGTACCTCCCAACCAATTTGACTCTAGCGTCCAGCCCAGAGCCAAGAGCAGGCCATCTTGGGAAGCCTTTTAACCACCCACTTAGGGAAGTCCAAATGGTAGCCCAGATACCAAAGCTTCAGCATCCAATACACATTCAGAACAGTTACCCTCCCTGCCAGCAACACCTGTCTACCACCCCAACTCATCAGTACTTTCCCCCATTTTACCAGCTTGTGCTCCCACCACTCCTTGGGAAGTAAAGAGCCATACACCGAGAAATAGATACCCAAGTACTGTACCACTCCTCCAGCCGGGACAATTGTTCCAATGACATCCCCCCCTATGACTCCTTCTCCAAGGACCATTTTCTCACACTTGTGCCAGTTGAGTTTCGCTCCAGAACACCTCTCATACCACTCAACTATCTCCTTGAGCATAGCCACATCTGCCACTGAACCCAACCCAACCACCATATCATCTGTAAAGGCCCCCACCTTCCAATTGATGCCCAAGATATTCAATCCACCAACTCTGTGCCAGATCTGATCCAACAACGGCTCCAGGGCAAAGGTGTAAAGGATGGGTGACAATGGATCCCCCTGCAGCATCTCCCTCCCCAAGGGGAAAGAGGCCCCCCTGTATCCATTTGCCAGAATCGCAGCCCTACTCCCTTCCAGTAATCCAATAAGAGACCGACACATGCCCACTGGTACTCCAATGTACTCCAGTACTTTCTCCAGCCACACTCTCCGAACCCTATCATAGACCTTCTCCTGGTCCAGGAAGACCAAGTGGCCATCCACCCCTGTAGCCCTAGCGCCTTCAATGACACTGTGAACCCATGCCGTGCTATCTCGGATCTGTTGGCCTCCAACAAAGCCTCACTGCTCCTTCCCTAACACCTGTTGGGCCACACCCTGTAGCCTCGCCACCAGAATTTTGGTGACCAGCTTGCGGTCCATATCCAGCAGCATAATTGGCCTCCAATTCTTCCAGTCCTCCTTATGCCCTTTGTCCTTGTACAGCAGTGATACCAGCCCCAACTGCTGCCCTCCAATCCACTCTCCAGTACTTATGACTGCATCACACATCAGCAACATCTCCTCCAGAGCCTCCTCTACAGATGCCATACATTTCCAAAAGTCCCAAGGCAAACCATCCTCTCCAGGTACCGTTCCCAGGGTTATTGATGCCAGAACTCGAAGGATCTCCTCTCCCAAAACTGGTTGGCCAAGCTCCCCCAACCCTGCTGCAGGATTTGGGTGCCACTCTTCCAGATGCCGCTCAATGTCCTGCACCACCTCTCCTCCCTCCTCTTCACTCCAGAGGTTACTCCAGTGAGTGCTCAACTGGCCAAGCATCCCCTGCACACCTAATACCATCTCTCCCTCATCGTTAAGAACTCCTTCCCACCAGTGTCTTGCTCCCCTAGCATGGAGGAGATGGGACAATAACCTTGTGGGCCTTTCTCCTTCTTCCAATCCCTGCCACCATAGCCTGGCTGCCATAGCCTGAGCCTGTACTGCTTCCTCCTTCCTCAACAAATTCTGCAGTTCCACCACTTCGAGCTTAGCCCGCTTAGCCTTCCAATCCAATACCTCCTGCTCCTCTAGTAATCCAGCCCAATTCAGAAGTAGTCTTTCAAGTCTCCTAGATGCCTATCGGACTTATCTCCTCCACTGAGCACCCCACTCTCTCCCCACCTCCCCCCAGTACCTCTGAGCTTCGGATTTCAGTCTTTGCCACCTATCTCCAATCCTTATCCCAGCTCACCTCCAATCATTAACCTTAGATTGTACCTCTACCACCCACGCATTCCACAGGTCCATCTCATCCAGCAGCGAAGATTTCAGCTGCCAATGTCCTGGCCCCTCTCCGCTCCCTCCAAACCTCCCACCTCCCCAAATACCCCAGTGATCTGACTAAGGGCACTACTCAACCTCCATCATCTCCCAAACTGTATTGCCCCAACACTCAGCAATCAGAACCCAATCAATCCTAGTACCAAGTCCTCCCACCCAGTGAGTATATAGACGTCGATCCCCATCCTGAAGTCGCATGGCATCCACTAGTGAGCTGAGTCTTTCCACCTCTTCCCAGTCCTCCAATCCCCCACTCCTTCCTGCCATACCCCATCCCCCATCAGTTCTGTCCAGTCTACTCTCCTGTACCATATTAAAATCACCCCCCAGACAATCCACCCCAGCCTCAACCAAGTGCCCAGAATCCGACAGATCTTCAATCCATGCCACTTGGGTCCCCCTCTCAGCTGGGCAGTAACAAGATCCCACCACAATTGAGTTCCATCCAGGCCTCCACCATGTCCCCCACACTAATCTACTACCCCAATGTCCAATGTCCGCAATGTCCCCTTTCCCCTTCCTAACCAGGATTCCCACTTTACCCTGCCAAACTGCCTCCCCACCCCACTCTCTTGTCCATTCCAGTCCATCTTCCTCCCCCTCACACTATACATCTTGAAGTAAGAAGAGATCCGCCTCCAGTTTCTTCAGCCATCCAAAAATCATATGTCACCTCCCAGTCCCTCTAAGCCCATTGATGTTTAAAGAAAAAATATTGGTTGTACTATTCATAGCGAAATATCTGAGAGTGTTGATATCCCCACATCTACAATTCCATGCTCACTTCCTCTCCAGCCAGGTCCAGGTTCTGTTCCGCCACAATCTCATCTTCCACATTTTGCTGTTCGTCCAGAGCTGCCAACAATTCCACACAGTCCTTACCATCCACTATCTCTATTGATGCCCAGTGCTCCTTGTACACCACCTGCCACTTTACCAGTCCCTTTTGCGGCCCCCACAGATAAGCTGCCCTTTCATTAGCAATACCCAAAAGTGTGGCCTCTCTTGCCTTGGTGACCTCATACTCCTCTGCCTCCAGAAGAGCTGCCATCATCTCATCTCTCAACTTCCTCACAACCTCCTCCCCTCACAGCACTCATCTCCAGAATTCCTCACTGATCACCCGGAAGTTGATCTCTCCCAGTTCCTTGGCTGCCACATTTTGCAGCGCCCTCAACAGCCACTTTTCCCCCACAACTACCTCTGCTGCCAGCGCCAAATCTGCCTCTCTCTTCTTCCTCTCCTCAGTTCGCACAGACTCATCCCAACCATCCTCTGACACATCCTCCAACTCCCTCTGTCCCACCTCAGGAACACCATACTGGATCTGATTATCCTCTGCCATCACTGTGTCCACTACCACCTCCTCTGGCCCCTGTCCCCCACTCTCCTTCATCTTCCCCCCTTGCTGCCCGACCTCCACCCAGATGCTAGCACTTGCTCCAGCACCCTCCTCTGTAGCCCCCGCCCTTTGTCCCCTATCCAAACTGGCCAGCAAATCCTTCTGCAGCTGTCTCCCCTTTGCCTTCTCCCAGAGCACCTTGTCCATTCGCACCTTCCTGCCCTTGATCACCTCCACTACCGTCCTAGCCTCATAAGCCTTCCAAGCCCTTTGCCTCCTCTCCACAGCCCCTGCTAGGTCCTCCAACACCTCCAGCAGGTCCTCCTCTTCTTCCTCTGACCCCTTCACCCTTGAAACCTTGTACTCCACCAGGCCCCACTTCAGTGCCACTGGCCAGTCCCTAGCCTTCCTGGTATTCTCCATCCCAAACAGCCTCAGGCGGACATCCACATATCCTGTCCTGAGCTCAGTCCCCTCCCATACCCTGAACCCAATGTTGACCACCTCACCATACTCCTTCACCACATCTGTGACCAGCCTCCTCACCTCCTCCTTCTTCACTGTCGGCAAGTCCGCAATCACCAGATGAACCACTCAGAGATCCCAGTGCATACACCTCACCATTGGCACCGAAATCCCTCCAACCACCACACCCTTCTCCACCACCTCCAGTAGCAAACCTTCCTCTTCAAACCCCACCTTGACTGCCTCCAGCTTCTTCAAAAACTTAACTGAGGCTGCACCCCTCACCTCACTTGCCAACAGCCCCAGCACCATCTTCACTGTCACTGCCAAGCCATGGAAGCACAATGTGACAGCGAATTCTGATCTCAATTTCTTGAGTAATGGGGCTGCCACTAGGCCTATTACACCATCCACCAGGTCCCCAGGTCTTGTGCCGCTCCCCTGTCCAGGTCCCCAATCAGCCATCACATCTGGATTTTTTTCCAGATTACCTGTCACACTGCCATCAGCAGTCACCATCCCAGCCACTACACCTCCAGCCCCACTATGCTGTCCCCCCAGAGGGGAGGCCTCCTTGCTACTCGTGGTAGCAGTCGCCTTCCCCAGTTCCAGCCAGCCATCTAGCCCAGTCGCCTGCTTTCCCATCCTGACTTTATCTGCAAAGGTCATCCTCCCTCCCCCATATAGCCTTACACCTCCTCTGCCACCACCCCTGGCCCCGCATCCCCTCATCGAAGCACTTGGCATACCAATACCATCACCTTGACCCCCCCCCACATGTTGCCAGTCAAAGGCACTGGGGCCCCCCTGCCCAGTATGCTCACCAGAATGCATTTTGCTTGCCATCTTGATAGCACCAATACTTGAAGATGTTGTTGAAAAGTATTGTCTGAGTCTTGTATCACCTGAATGGTACTGAGAAAAGAAGCATCCATCTTTTGCCTGTCCTTGAGTCTAGTCCTGCCACCCAGTGGGTAAAGACTCTATGATCTCTCCATCCAAGTCTCCCAGTATCCACTAGAGAGCTCAAATATTTGACTTCCTCCCAGGCTTCAATGCCCTCACTCCTACCCATCATCCCCCTACTCCCATCAGTTCTGTATTTCTTTCTATCACATATCATATTAAAGTTCCCCTATAGATAATCAATCCCTATCTCTACCAATACCAGACTCTCATAGCCCTTAGATCCATTCCACCCTCTTCCCCCTTTCTACTGGACAATAACATGATCCAACTATGAAAGGCCTCCAACCTGGCCTCTTCCAAACTCTATACACTACTCTGCTCCCTCAATGTCCAATATCTCTAATATCCCCCTTGCTCTTCCTAATTAGAATGCCCACATGTCCTCTCCAAATAGCTATACCACCCCATTCCTCTATCCAATCCTGACTATCCAAGTCCCCATCAAACCCAATATTCTGTGGTAAGAATAAGTTAGCTTCTGTTTCCTTTGGCTATCTGAAGATATTTCACTACCTCCCAACCCCTTGAAGCCCATTAACATTCAGAGATAAGATTCTAGTTATACTGTTCATATTGAATAATGTTGTTTGAAGCACAGTTATCCACTCTATAATTCTATACTCACTGCATCTCCAGCAACATCTGGATTCCTTTCTGTCTCTAGTTCATCTGCCTCTCTCTATTGAGCCTCCAATGCCTCCAAGATCTCCTGACAGTCCATACCATTCACAGTCTCCATCTCTATACAGTACTTCTCACATACTATCTGCTACTTTGCCAGCCCTTTTCTCAGGCCCCACATATAATCAGCCCTGTTATTTACAATTACCAAAAGTGCTGCCTCTCTGGTATCATTGACCTGATATATCTCAGTCTCCCAGAGTTTCTGTGGCACCTTCTCACCATGTAAGATTTTACCCCAGTACCTCTCACTCAGTATCCAGAAGTCCTCTCCCCCCAGCTCCTCAGCTACCACATTCTTAAGCATCTTCCACAGCTATTTCTCCTTGACCTCAGCCTCTGCCACTCCCTAGGCCACCCCCATCCCCCCTTCCACCTACCTCTCCTCTACATTTCTCCTTGCTGACTCATCCCAATCCTCCTCTAGAATATTCTGCAATTCATCATCACCTCTAGCCCCACCTGGCATCTCCCTCTCCCTCTGGCATCTCTGCATCCTCTACAACAATTCTCTGCCCTGTACCCACCCCCCTGCCTGAGATCCCCTCTGGTACTGCTCTCTTCTATCCTGCCCAAGCACTTGCCTTCAATCCAGCCACTTTAGTGATAGTTCCCCCAGCTGCCCCCCCTCCCAACTTAGCCAGCAGCTTCTTCTGGATGTACCTCCCCTGTGCCCTCTCTCAGATCACCTGATCCAGCTGCTCCTTCTGGATGCACCTCCTCTGTGCTCTCTCCTAGACCACCTGATCCAGCTGCACCTTCTTGCTATTGACAATCTCCACAACTATCTTGGTCTCACACTTCTTCTAGGTCAATCTCCTCCTCTTCACAGCTCTAGCCAGATCCTCTAATGTCTCTAGCAGGTCCTCTTCTTCCTCTAGCATCCCTTTTACTCACAAGATCTTGCACTCCACAGGTCTCCATTTAAGAACTGCTGGCCAGTCCCTTGCCTTCCCTGTATTCTCCCTGCCTGCCAGCTGCTCCCTGATATTCACATCTCCTGTCTTGAATTCAGTACCTTCCTAGACCCTAAACCCTATATCTACAATATCTCCATACTTCTAGACAGTCTCTGCAATCAACCTCTTGGTCATTTTCTTTGATACTATAGGAATATCCAATACTCTCAGCTACACTACTTGGAGATCCCAGTGTAAGTACTGGGTCATAGAGATTGCTATCTCCCCCACCACCACTCTCTTCTTCATTACCTCCAACAGTATCTCCTCCTTCTCAAAGCCTACCTCCACTCCTTCCAGTCCTTTCAAAAACTTTACTGATGTGACCCCCTTTATCTCCTGGGCCATTGTTCCAGAATTATCTTTGCTGTCACCACCAAGCCTTGGAAACACAATGTGATGGTGAATTCTGACCTTGATTTCTTAGTAATAGTACTGCCACCAGATCTATCACACTGTTTACCAGGTCCCCAGGCCTCATGCCTACCCTCTGTCCAGCCCCACTATCAACTATTATATCTGGATTTTTTTCCAGATTAGCAGTCCCCTTACTATCAGCACTTTCACTCCCCTCAGCCACTACTCCTCCAGCTCTACTGCCCTCACTACCATGGGCCACTCCCCCAGAACCTACAGCCCTCTCTCTCCTTGCCCTCTCTGTCTCCTTGCCCTTCCTCAGCCAGCCCTCCAGTCCCATCATTGGTTGACCTCTCTTCATCTTGTCCATAAAGCTCATCTTCCCAGTTCCCTATCCCCCAGCACTGCCCCCTTCCCTTCCACATCCTCCAGCTAGCAAGTCCCTCATACTTCCCCCCAAGCCATAACTCTTCCCCACATACTGCCAGTTGAATATACTAGGGCCTCCTTGCCCACCACACATCTCAGAATACCCATTGGTTACTATGTTGCTAGTATCTTTTCTCCAAAAATGAAGTCTTGAGTATTGCCAGAAGTTTGTATAACTCAAATATTACTAGAGAATGGCATTTGGGAAGATCACAGGATTTATACTCACTGGGTGGCAGGGCTGAGATTGAGGATTGACTGGATATTGACTGGGGAGCAGATGTCTGGAGTTTGCTTAAGACAGTTTGGTGTCCTTAGTCTGATCACTGGAGTTTGCTGGGCTGTGGGAGGTTTGGAGAAAGTGTGGAGTAGCCTGGATATTGATTTCTAAATACTTTATTGCTAGGGGAACATATCTTATAAAATAAATGGGTAGTAGATATTAGCACTAGAATTATTAGCTGAAGGGTACAGGGGTTGGAGATTGGGGATCATTATCATTATTTGAAATCTAATACTTAGCATTCTGGGGCAAGGCTGGGAGGAGAAGGGGGGCTCAGAGGAGGAGTCAGATAAGGTGAGCCTTACAGAGGTTGGAGAGGCTTCTGGAGAGGTGGGCAGGATCTTTGGATAGCAGTGAGAAAAGAGATCGGAGGGCTCAGTGAATCCAGAAGGAGGTGGAAGAATTGAAGAGGCTGCTTAGACAGAAGGAGAAATTGCAAGTGAAGGAAATGGTAGCTTGGTTGGGTGGCAGGGCCTGAAGGAGGAGGAGTGATCTATAAAGTTCCTGTCAAGGCTGCTTCAGGCAAGGAGGATAAGGCAGCAGTGGAAAGGAATATTGAATGAGGCAGATAATATGGTGATTGAGATGCCAGGGATTGTGAATCAACTGAAGTCTCATTGGGGGTAGTTATAGAGTGAGGAGGAGGGTAGTGAAGATACACTGGACATTGAATGGCATCTGGAGGATTGGTACCCAGACCTAGCAGTGGGTCTAGGTGTACTTTGAGTTCCTGTCCAGAGAGAGGAGGTCTGTCAGGTTTTGGTAACAATGAGTCTGAGAACAGTCCCAGAAGAGGATGAATTGTCTTGGGATTTTTAGAAGTAGATGGCTGGTGTAGAGGTGGTACTGGAGGAAATAACATAGATGTATGATGAAGTTATTAGCTCAGAAACCTGGATTAGGAGACAGCAATTGGGGCTGATAGCTCTGTTGTACAAGAATAAGAGGAGAAGAGAGAATTTGAAGAACTGGTGGCTGATCATACTTCTGAATATAGATTACAAATTGGTTATGAAGATCTTGGTGACCAGTTTGTAAGAGGTGGCTCAGCAGATGTTATGGGTGGAGCGGAGGGGCTTTGTAGGTGATTGGTTAATAAGAGATAGGATAGCATAGGTCTATGGTATTATTGAAGAAGCTTGTACTACCAGAGTTAATAGTTGACTAGTGTTTCTGGACCAGGAGAAGACTTATGACAGAGTCAGGTATATGTGGCTGGAGGGAGTGCTAAAGTGAATGGAGGTCCCTTCAGAGTTTAGTAGATTGCTGATCAGTCTGTTAGAGGAGAGTCAGATAGCTATTATGGTTAATTAGTATAGAAGAGAGTTATTTCCCCTAGGCAGAGGAGTGCTGCAGAGAGATCCTCTGTCACTGATCCTTTATGTTCTCTCTCTAGAGCCACTGTTGGACAGAATACAGTACAGGGTAGGGGGATTGAATATTCTAGAAGTAAACTAGAAGATAGTGATTGGACTGGACTCTGTGGAGGATGTGGTAGTACTGAAGAGTGTAGTGGAATAGTATGAGGGGTGCTTGGGTGCTAAGTTCAACTGATACAAGTACAAGACTCTGATCTTAGGTAGAGAAATAGCAGGAGGGGATGTGATTGAAACCATAGTCTCAACAGGAGAAGTAGTCTGATACCTGGGGATTTACTTTTTTTTTTTTTT
>RBNI01007602.1:0-10143 GCA_003990745.1 Jimgerdemannia flammicorona | reverse complement strand
TTTTTTTCTACACTCATTTATTCTAAATATAGTTATATAGCGAATAGTGGGAAAACATCTCCCAGATTTCCTGACAAGAAAGTAAGTGGGGTCAGGTTCTGAACAGAGTAGCCTTAGGCTACTTGACACTTAATCTTGGTAAAGCCAAGGTAGCTGGGGCCTGGTTCTCTCTATCTTGAGCTACTCCTACCCCTCTCTCCTTACTAATAACAATACTCCACCAAGGCCACAACCAGTCTCCTCATACAAATAATATATATAATGGTGAAGCAAGAAATGAAATGGCATACAGGCCTGATAAATCTCCAACAATAAGTTACTCTACCCCACCTTGGCTACTCAGTACCAACTTATATACTTAATGAATAGGTCTGCTATCTGACTACTACTCTCTCTATCTAGCTCTGAGTCAGAGTTACCATCTGGCTTGTGACACCAGCACCTCAAGTAGCATTGCTGTCATATCTGGTCTTACTCCAAAGAGCCACTGGACATGACTCTAGTACCTTAAGTACCTCTGCAGTATATATTCAGTCTACTGGCTCCTCTCTCTCTAAAGTGGTAAAGTAGTCACCTTACTGATCTCCCTGCTGATCATTACACCATTACTGGCCAATCATCTGGTCTGATCATTACTGTTATCTTAAATCATACTATCTGACATCTACTAATCACTAGTCTCTATTGTACTATATGTCAAAATCACCTCATCCACCTTAGCCAATCATCAGCTACATCTTCTAAAATCCTTCAAGTATCTTCTGAAATCTCCTGGTATACCTCTATATCTTGAGGATACAGTGAGAGTCCCCCTCTAAGTGAAAGAAAGCCTAAGGGCCTGACCCATATCTCCCAGCCTACCAGAGTATACCAGTAAGTCAGATGCTTACTATGAAGCTGGCCATATTACTAGAAGAAAGACTCTACATCTCCTTGAGTTGTTATCAGTAGCTTCCAGAGCCTGCATCACACTGTCTGGCCCATGAAATGATGGAAACTTTGAATTCTTAAAAACTGTAGTTTTGAGGTTAAGGCAACTCAACACCAATGAACTCTTCTTCTCTTACCACTTCTAGTACACCCAACCTCAGAACACTGATGACCTCCCTTCTCCTATACTGTAGGGATCCAATTTCCACTCAGACCTTTTGACTGGTATGGTTCAAGAGAAAGAAGTTCCCTTATTTTTACTGAGTTTCTCTTATTAATATAAAATAAGCTAATTATATAATATTTTTTAAGTAAAAAATTATAATAATATACTATTATATAATACTTATACTCAACTTTTTACTACTTCTTTTTAACAGATTTAATAATATATATATATATATTAATATATATAGAATATCTTATTGAGTTTAATCAAATAGAGAGCTTTTATTATTATTATATATAATATTTTAATAAAAATGATTTTTTTACTATTTTATAATTTAGACTATCATAATTTATAAATTTCTTCTCTTCTATATTAGCTATATTAAAAAAATATAATATTAAAAATATATAGTAAATATTATCTACTTTAATTAAATAGAGAGTTTTTATTTTAATTTTTATTTTAGTTATAATAATATATAAATTTAAAGAAATATTATTACTTATTAAAGATCAAATTATAACTAACCTTTCATAAGTATAGATTTTGGCTTTAAAAATTATGACTGAGGAAAATAAATTCAGCTTAGTAAAAGACTGATCATAATTTTAGTCTTATTTTACAAAGTTAAATTAAATATTTTATATAAATGTGAATTATTTTATAAATATATATTTCAAAATTTATTTATTTTTATTATACTGGATTTTTATACCAAAGGTGGATCCAATAAACTAAAGTCTATCTAAATTGGATATATATTTATAGATAGATTTATTCTCTTAGATAGTATTTAAAATAAATTGAATTGAATCAAATTTACCTATAATTCAATTTAATTTGAAATATTTAAATTGAATTAAGAGTTAATTCAATTCAATTCAATTTGATTTAATTTGAATTAAATTGAGGTTCAATTTAATTTAAAGTTCAATTTGAATCTAATTTTTCAAAATTCAATAACTTGACTAAATATATCTAAATTTAATAAATTTTAACTTGTTCAATACATCTTATGATAGAGAATCTAGTATCACCAACCACTCTCCAGTACCTCTTGGGTTACACAACTTTTGAAAAGTAACTACAACATCATTTTTGGAGAAAAGAGACTAGTAACATGGCAACTGACAGACAATCTGAGGTGTGTACTGGACAGGGCAGTCTGAGCACATTTGACTGGCAGTATATAGGGAGAGGCCCTGGCCTGGGGGGAGATATGAGGGGGTTGCTGGCAGGTGGACATGGTAGGGAAGGAGGCAGTAGTGGAGGACAGAGATCTGGGAGGGCAAGCTTTGCTGAGATGGTGAAGGAGAGAAGGCAGACGATGGGGCTGGAGAGTTGGTTGAGGAAAGGCAAGGAAATGGAGAAGGCGACAGTATATGAGGGAGTAGCCCTTGGCAGAGGGGGCAGTGGGGCTGGAGGTATAGTGGCTGGGGGGGGTGTGACAGCTGATGGAGATGGGACTGCTAATCTGGAAAAAAATCCATATGTGACTGTAGATGGTGCGGCTGAGTGACTGGGGCCTGGGAGATAAGGAGATTTGGCAGATGGTGTGATGGGCCTAGCAGTGGCACCATTACTCAAGAAATCGATCTCGGCATTCATGGTGACACTGTGTTTCCAGGGCCTAGTAGTGATGGTGAAAATGGTACTGGGGCTGATTGCTAAGCAGGTGGCTGGAGCAGCATCTATAAAGTTTTTGAAGAGACTGGAGGGAGTAGAGGTGGGCTTTAAAGAGGCTGAGCCTTTGGAGGAAGTATTGAAGGTTGGATTGATAGTTGAGAAGGTGTGTGTTCTGATGGTATGATGCCTGAAATGGGATCCCAGAGTGGTCCAACTGCTGGTGAAAGGGGTGCCCACAGTGACGGTGATGGAGACAAGAAAGAGAGTTGAGGAGGTCATGGTGGAGTATGGAGAGGTGGTGGATATTGGATTCAGGGTCTGGGAGGGGACCTTGCTCAGGACTGGAGATGTGGATGTGAGGATTCAGCTGGCTGGGAAGGAGGCCACTGGGAAGGCAAGGGACTGGTCTTCCAGTATGGTCTGGGGGGTGATCATATGCAAGGTGATAAGGGTGAAGGAGAGTGAAGAGGAGGAAGAGGTCCTATTGGAAGCACTGAAAGAGTTGAGTAGTGTGGTGGAATGGTGGGTGAAGGCTTGGAGGGCCTTTGAGGAGGCGATGCACTTGGAGGTGGTAGATGGGAAGTGGATTTGAGTGAGCAAGGAGTAGTGGGAATGAGATCAGGGATGTAAGAGACAGAGGGAACTGCTGGCGAAGATGAAGGGTGGGCCTCAGAAGGATACAAGCAGGATGGTGGACATGGGGGGAGCCAAAGCGAGTGTCTGGACAGGTGAGGGAAGTGGGAGTGCTGGGAAGAGAACTGGTGAGAACAGGGAGGTAACTGGCAAGGACCCATATACGGATGGTATGCTGGAGGTTTGGAATAAGATATAGGAGGACTCCCCTACCCCTACTCCTCTTATTAGGCAGGGCCCAGCTTCCCGAAGCAGGGTAGTGGAGGATGTACTGATGTGGGGGGCCCAGCGAGTACAATTTGGAGTCCCGGAGGTAGCAAAAGGGGGACAAGTGGTGGCAGTTGGTGAGGAGGAACTGGTGGAGTGGGATGAGGCTGTGAGTGCTGGGGCTGATACCACAATGCTGGATAGTGGGAGGCCAGCGACTCCTGGAGGAAAGGAGGTGGGGAACCTACTTTGGATGTACAGGATGATGAACAACCTGGTGGCCAAGGAGCTGGGAGAGGTGGATTTGAGGGTAATGAGTGATGAGTATTGGGCGAGGATCCTGCAGAGAGAGGGGGTAGTGATGGCATTGAAGGCGGAAATTCTTGCAGTGTATCTGGAGGAGGAGGGCTATGAGGTAGATAAGGAATTGGAGGCAGAGATAGCGAGAGTCGCAGGAGAGAGGGCTGAATACTGCTGGACCAAGCATCATGGACTGCAGCTCTGGCAGGAAGCCTGCCTGGAGTACCATGAGGAATTTGAGGAGAAGGCAGATGGGGAGATGAATGAGCTGTTGGCTGGACTGGAGGCTCAGAGGGCTGAAGAGGAGGCGGTGACTGTGGAACATAATCTGGACTTGGTGCAGGAGGAGATGAACATGGAGCAGTAGAGAAAGCTTGATAACATACCATTTTTCACTATAAATAGTACAATCAACATTTTTTCTTTGAATGTGAATGGGTTACAGGATACTTATTGACATAAGAACATTTTTACTTGGCTGAAGGGATTGGAGACCGATCTCTTCCTCTTGCAGGATGTCAGGTGTGAGGATGACTTAGATAGACTGGAATGGATGAAGGAGTGGGGAGGTGAGGCAGTCTGGAAGAGCAAGGTTGGGATTCTGGTGTGGAAAGGCAGAGGGGAGATATGGGACATACAGAGCTGGGGAGATAGATTGGTCTGGGGAGAGTGGATATGAAAAGGTTGGGAGCCAGTCATGGTGAGCTCCTGTTACTGCCCTGTGGTATGGGGTGAGTATGTGGATTGAGTGAAGGACCTACAGGAGAGTGGAATTCTTGTGGAGATTGGGGTAGATATACTTGGGGGGGACTTCAATATGGTCTAAGATGTGTTGAGAGATAGAACTGATAGAGGACAAGGAGCTGAGGGTCAGAGTGGAGGACTGGCAGCATGGGAGGAAGTGAAAAGACTGAGTGCTCTGGTGGATGTAGGTAGAGAATATTGGGGGGATAGGAGGGTGTACATGCACTGGGCCAGGGGCCTGGGGACAAGGATTGATTGGATTCTGACAGCCAGCTGCTGGGGCTTGGATGTTTGGAAGTCACTGGAGGTGGAATGGTGTCCTTGGTTGGATCATTGGGGGCTTTTAGGGCAGGGACATTTTGGGGGGAGTGGGGATGGGCCTGGACATTGGTGTCTCAATTCCTCCTTACTAGATGATAAGATCTGGTAGGATGAGTGGGCTGAAGACATTCAACTGCGAGTAAAGTGCTAGAGGCAAGAAGGTGCCCCAGTTGCTATTTAGTGGATGAGGATGAAGGAGATGGCCAGGACCTTCTGGAGTGAGGCTGGTAAGGAGGCTGGGAAACAGAGGAGGTGGCAGGTGTGGTGGACTTCTAGTAGACTGTCTAGCCTCTTAGAGGACTGGGTAAGACTGGTGATGTTAGAGGGAGAGGAGGACTGGAGATTGATAAGGGTAAGAATGGAGGTGGTTGAACTACAACAGATGCTACAGAATGAGGAAGAGGCAAGGGTCCAGGGTCTGGCAGCATGGCTTCATTGGCAGGGGTTGGAGGAAGGAGAGCGGCCCTCAAAGTTTCTCACAAGAGCCCTTCAGGCAAGAAGGGTGCAACAAAGGTGGGAGGGGGTGCTTGATACTAATGGTATATTGATGCATGGTGTACAAGACATTCTTGGATCATTAAAGGAGCATTGGAGTGGATTGTGGAGTAAGGAGGAGGGTGGGGCAGATACTGAGGACATTGACTGAGTATTGGAGAATTGGCACCCTACACAAGCAGATGGGCTGGGTGACTTAGTACTACTGGTGCAAGAGGAGGAGATCTGCCAGGTTCTTGCTGCGACAACCTTGGGTACAGCACCTGGGGAGGATGGTCTGCTCTGGGACTTCTGGAAAAAGATGGTGGGAGTCCCAGGAGTACTGGGAGAGATGATGACACTGTGTGATTGGATTCTATAGATGAGGAGATGGGTGGGAGACCAGGATCTGGGGCTGGTGACATTGCTTTATAAGAACAAAGGAAGGCAAGAGGACTGGAAGAACTGAAGGCCAATTATGCTACTAGATATGGACAGAAAGTTGGTTACCAAGGTAGTGGTTGCAAGGTTGCAAAAGGTGACCCAGCAAGTATTGGGTGATGAGCAGAGGGGCTTTGTGAGAGGCTGGCTCATCAGAGATGGCACAGCATAGGTTCATGGAGTTATTGAAGGGGTGCGAGCCAGTGGACTGGATGGGCATCTGATCTTTCTGGACCAGGAGAAGGCTTATGACTAAGTGCGACAGGTCTGGCTGGCAAAAGTATTGGATAGAATTGGGGTCCTGCACCAGTTTAGGCAGCCATGGTCAGCCTACTGGAAGGAAGTAGGGTGGTACTCATGTGTAATAGACACAGAGAGGTAGCATTTCCCCTGGGTAGGGGGGTGCCCCAGGGGGACCCACTGTCCCCCATTTTGTATGCTCTTTCACTGGAGCCCTTCATGGACAGAATCAGGCAGAAGATAGTGGGGCTCTCTATCTTTGGCATTGGGTGGAAAGTAGGGGCATTTGCAGATGACATGGTGATTGGCCTGGGATCAATTGTGGATGTAGAGAAGCTCAAGGAGACAGTGGAGTGGTATGAGGTGAACTCTGGGGCTAGGCTTAATTGGCATAAGTGCAAAACAATGGTGTTAGGCAATGATCTGGTGGGAGGGGAGATTATTGGTACCATTGTCTCTGCTGGTGAGGCAGTATGGTACTTGGGTATTTATCTGTCAGTATATGGGTCAGTTCTGCCCAGACTTTGGTGGGAGCAGCAGGTTGGTATCTAGGAGAAGGCCCTGCAGAGTTGGGGGGGCCACCAATTGTCTCTGGCAGGACGCGTTTCAATTCTGAATGTCTATTGGCTGCCGAAGTTGTAGTATCTAGCTTATTATCTGGACTTCCCAGCTTGGGTGGTGAAGCAATTGATGAAGCTGTCCAAGGGGTGTATCTGGGCTGGAAGGCGAAGTCAGATCAGCTGGGAGGTCTTGTCCTTACTGGTGGTGAGTGGGGGACTCAGGCTGGTGGACTTTCCTAAGAGGCTGTACTGCTTGAGAGTATGGTGGCTGAAGAGAGTGGTGGAGTTGAGAGGGAGTAGTTGGGTCCCCCTACTGCAGAAAGTCTGGGAGATGAGGTCCTCTCCGAGGGGTTCGACTGGTGATCTCCTAGCACTTGTGGGCCTTCAGAATACTAAACAATTGTGATATAAAGGCTTCTGGTAAGGAGTGGCAGAGGGGGCATACCACATTGGAATTAGGTGGCAGAGAAATGAAGGGGAGGCAGCTTGGGACTCAGCAATGTGGAGATGGGACTGAGTGTTACTGGGTAGCATTCCCTTAATTGAGTTTGATATTGGTGATAGGATTGAATGCCAACAGGGACTGGGCCAGGACCTGTAGCCTAGCAGTTGGTAAGGAGTAGGAATTGGTGAGGAGTGGGACTAGTGTAGCATTTGGACCTGGAGTGCCGAGGTGAGGAGATGGCTGCTGCTGAAGTACTGGGTGGTCTGGTGGCATGTGCTGAGGCAGAATATCATGCTCAACTTCCACTCAGGTCACCTTATCAAGGGAGGTTGCTTCAACTGTGAAGAGTGTTATAATGTTGAGTAGGAAGGGGGATATGTGCAGACACCTGAACATTGGCAGAGCTGACGCCATCTCTTTCCAGTACCATTCGGGTTACACAACCTTTGGAGAGCACTTACAACAACGTTTTTGGTGAAAAGAGACTAACAACATAGCGACCGACAGGCAACCTGAGGTGCATACTGGGCAGGGTGGCCCAAGCGCTTTCAACTGGCAGCAGGTGGGGAGGGGCCCAGGCCTGGGGGGGGGTATGAGGGGGCTGCTGGCCAGCGGACATGGAAGGGGTGGAGGAGGCGGCGGAGGCTCGGGATCTGAGAGAGCATGTTTTGCGGAGACAGTGAAGGGGAGACAACAGGCATCAGGGCTGGAGGGCTGGCTGAGGAAGGGCAAGGAGTCCGAGAAGGTGCTAGTGCAGGGGGGAGCAGCCCTTGGAAGGGGGAGCAGTGGAGCTGGGGGAGTAGTGGCTGGGGGGAGTATGACTGCTGATGGCGATGGGACTATCGATCTGGAAAAAAATCCAGATGTGATGGCTGATGGTGTGGCTGAGCGGCTGAGGCTTAGAAGACAAGGAGACCTGGCGGATGGGGTGACAGGTCTGGCGGTGGCCCCATTGCTCAAGAAATCGATTTTGGCATTCACGGTTACACTGTGCTTCCAGGGCCTAGCAGTGACGGCGAAAAAAATGGTGCTGGGGCTCATCACTAAGCAGGTGGCAGGAGTTGCATCGGTGAAGTTTTTGAAGGGACTGGAGGGAGTGGAGGTGGGTTTTGAGGAGGCGGCACCATTAGAGGAGGTACTGAAGGTTGGATTGGTAGTTGGAGAGGTGTGTGTTCCGATGGCATGCTGTCTGAAGTGGGATCCCAGGGTGGTCCAACTGCTGGTGAAAGGAGTGCCGATGGTGACAGCAATGGAGACGAGAAAGAGGGTTGAGGATTTCATGGTGGAATATGGAGAGGTAGTAGATATCGGATTCAGGGTCTGGGAAGGGACTTCACTCAGGACTGGTGACGTGGATGTGCAGATTAGGCTGGCTGGGAAGGAAGCTACTGGGAAGGCGAGGGACTGGCCTTCAGCGATGGTCTGGAGAGTGATTTTGTATAAGGTGATGAGGGTGAAGGGAAGTGAGGAGGAGGAGGAGGATTTATTGGAGGCACTAGAAGAGTTGGAGGGTGCCATAGAGAGGTGAGTGAAGGCTTGGGCAGTCTTCGAGGAGTTGACGCACTTGGAGGTGGTGGATGGAAAGCGGATTCGAATGAACAAGGCACAGTGGGAAAGGGCTCAGGGGCGTAAGAGGCAGAAAGAGCTGCTGGCCAAACTGGACAACAGGCCACTGGGGAATGCGAGCGGGGTGAAGAGCACTGGGGGAGCTGGAGCAAGTGTCTGGGCTGGCGAGGGGGAGGGGAAGGACAGGAAGGAGGCAGGGGAGGCCAAGGAGAAGGCAAGTACAGATCCATGTGCTGATGGCATGTTTGAGGTCTGGGAGGAGGACTGGGAGGGCTCCCCTATCCCCACCCCTCTTATCAGGCATGGCCCAGCTGCCCGAAACAGGGTGGTCGAAGATGTGCCAATGCAAGGGGCCCAGAGGGTGCAATTCGGAGTTCCGGAGGTGGTGTATGGAGGACAGGTAATGGCAGCTGGTGAGGAGGAACTGGTGGATGTCCCAGAGGTGTGGGATGAGGCGGCAAGTATTGGGGCTGACACCACAATGTTGGATGGTGGGAGGCTGGCGACTCCGGGGGGGAAGGAGGTGGGGAACTTACTTTGGATGCGTCGGATGATGGATAACCTGGCAGCGGAAGAGTTGGGGGAGGTGGACTTGTGGGTGATGAGTGATGAACACTGGGCAGGAATACTACAGGGGGATGGCATACAGAAGGCATTGAAGGCGGAAATTCTTGCAGTGTACCTGGAGGAGGAAGGGTATGAGGTAGACAAGGAGAGGGAGGCAGAGATGGTGGTCGTTGCTGGAGAGAGGGCAGAATACTGCTGGAACAAGCGCCATGGACTGCGACTCTGGCAGGAGGCATGCATAGAATACTGAGAGGAGTTTGAGGAGAAGGCAGATAGAGAGATGACTGAACTGCTGGCTGGATTGGAGGCGCAGAGGGCAGAAGAGGAGGAGGTGGCTGCAGAACACAATCTGGACATGGCACAGGAGGAGATGAGCATGGAGCAGTAGAGATTATTTGACAACAAAACATATTTCATCATAAACAGTACAACCAACATTTTATCTTTAAATGTGAATGGGTTACGGGGGGCTACTCGACATTGGAACATTTTTACTTGGATGAGGGGATTGGAGGCTGATCTCTTCCTCTTGCAGGATGTTAGGTGTGAGGATGACTCAGATAAGATGGAGTGGACGAAGGAATGGAGAGGTGCGGCGGTCTGGAAGGGCAAGATCAGGATTTTGGTTCAGAAAGGCAGAGGGGAGATATAGGATGTAAGGAGCTGGGGAGAGAGACTAGTTTGGGGAGAGTGGATTCGTGCAGGTTGGGAGCCAGTTACAGTTGGCTCCTGCTACTGCCCTGCGGTACGGGGTGAGTGGGTAGATTGGATGAAAGGTTTGTTAGAGAGCGGGAGCTTTGTGGAGGCTGGGGTGGATATGCTGGGGGGTGATTTCAATATGGTTCGGGACATACTGTTGGATAGAACAGATGGAGGTCGAGGTACTGAGAGCAGGAGTGGAGGACTGGTGGCATGGG
>RBNI01007601.1:0-10144 GCA_003990745.1 Jimgerdemannia flammicorona | reverse complement strand
CAGTCCTTGATACAAGAATCAAGTCCCCCCCACACACACACATTCCCCTGAGTCTTAGTAATGACATCTAAGTGACTCTAGTGTTTCTGACCTAACTCCAGAAGCCTAGCTAACTTCTGCCAGAACTGAGACCGGTATACAAATCACAAAGACTTAAGTAAACTCATTGAACCTGAATTCCAAGGCGAATTCAGTCTGTGCACAGCAAAGAACAAGACCCTCGAAATAGGGCACAAGAGAAAGACCTTTGAAAGATAAGGCATACAAGAAAGACCTTTGAAAAATAAGGCACTGCCACTACAACTACTTAAAGTGAGCGCTTCCTCAACTGAAGGCTTCTTGGTACACATTGTGTACTAAGTCCCTAAGTAATAGTCCACTTCTCTAATTATCCAAAGGATAAGAGAGGGATAGAAGTGAGAGTTATTACATCAGGGCATTCCATCGGACTTCCATGAAGTAGAGAGGTGCTAGGCTATGGATATTCATAAGAGGCAGAGGGGGTGTGGCTTGGTTGATAATGGCATTCCAAATGTCAGCACAGATGTGGTTGTAGATCTCAGTGGTCATGTTTGTGTGTTTGGAAGTTTGTGGTTGTTATTTGTTTTGGTTCTGCTTCGACACATCTTGGGGCCTAGTATAGATGCATTTGTTCTTGATTGACAAGATTCCGTTTGTGTGAATTTTATGTTCTGTGACTTTGTATTGACTCAGCTTTGTGTGCTGTGACTTCTGTTTGACTCAGCTTCATGATCATACAGGTGATTCCCAGATTTGTTCAGAGGTTGTATGTAATTTCGGTGGCTTAGAGGTTATGCACTTACACTCCCTATCCAAATCCAATCCCTCGCCACCTTTGTCAGCCTCTTTATCACTCAAGCTGGGAAGTCCAGATGGTACGCCACATACCACAGCTTGAAGAACCAGTATGTATTCAGAATCAATACTCACCCTGCTAGAGAGATATGGCGGCCTCCCCAACCTCGAAGGACCTCCCCCCAAATAGTCACCCTGCTCTCCCACTACACTCAGGGCAGTATAGAACCATATATAGAGAGAAATATGCTCAGATACCATACCATCTCACCAGTAGGAACAATTGTTCCAATGATGTCTCCACCCATCAGTCCATTCCCTAACACTATTATCTCACACTTATGCCAGTTGAGCTTTGCCCCAGAGTGAACCTCATACCATTCCACCATCTCCTTAAGTACCTCAACATTAGCTACTGACCCAAGGCCAACCACCATATCATCCACAAAGGCCCCCACCTTCCACACTATGCTATAGATAGAGAGCCCCACCACCTTCTGGCAAATCCTATCCATTAATGGTTCCAATGAGAGAGTATAAAGAATAGGGGACAGGAGGTCCCCCTGAGGCACTCCTCTACACAAGGTAAACACCTGACCATAGTGGCCATTATACATCAACACTGCCTGACTGCCCTTGAGCAGGTTCACCATAGAAGCCCAAAATCCAGAGGGCATACCAATACGATCCAACACCTTGCCCAGCCAAACCCACCAGACCTGGTCACAGGCCTTCTCCTGGTCCAAAAAGACCAACCTTCTATCCAGGCCACAAGCCCGGGCCCCTTCAATGACACCATACACCCAAGCAGTCCTATCTCTTATAAGCCTGCCTCTAACAAAGCCCTGCTGCTCCTCCCCCAGCACCTATTGGGCAACTTTCTGCAGCCTTGCAACAACCACCTTAGTAACCATCTTCCTATCCATGTCCAAAAGCATGATCGGTCACCAATTCTTCCAGTCTTCTCTCCTTCCCTTGTCTTTGTACAATAAAGCCACCAGTCCGAGGTCCTGCTCTCCAACCCACTCACCACTCTGAAGAACATGATCACAAAGAGCAGTCATCTCCTCCAAAATGCCGGAGACCTTGACTATCTTCTTCCAGAAGTCCCAAGATAGATCATATATACTATGCCTCTGCCATAACCAGGAATGAGAATGAGCAAGCAGGCCACCCACCCTCTACTGCTGAACAAGGAGCAGGCCCATCTACTCAGCCAGAGACTGATATCCTCTTTGAAGGACCTAGTCAGTATGAGGATGCACTATCTCACCAGGGAAGGAAGTCAGATGAAGATTCTATAGATTATCAGTCTGATGATAGCCAACAAGGAACAGCAGTCCTAGGAATTTACCAAGGAACCACAGATCAAGAAGATCAG
Source organism: Jimgerdemannia flammicorona (assembly GCA_003990745.1). Lineage (NCBI taxonomy): Eukaryota > Fungi > Mucoromycota > Endogonomycetes > Endogonales > Endogonaceae > Jimgerdemannia > Jimgerdemannia flammicorona. The sequence goes on along the minus strand of RBNI01007601.1, from coordinate 7,947 downwards.
ACCCCAGAACCAACCCAGTCACCTATATAGAGGTTTGGTTTACCCTCTCTCACAGGACTCTTTGACCTGATATCTGGGAACCAAGTAACCCTAAGTCATATAGCACTACAACCTCACTAAGCAAATCAATATTCAGGAGAATCTACCCCAACAGGCCCACTACCAATAGTCAATACAATAGTAGATGTCAATATTGCAGCACTGACTACTCAGCTAGCAGCACTAGCAGGGATAGTAGGACAGATTGCTGAACAGAACAAGTCAACCAAGACCTTGCAAATCCCAACATTCAGTGGAAAAAACAGTGACATTGAAAACTTCATCAATACAGTTGACACAGGCTACCAAGCAAACTAATGGAATGACAATCGAGTATCTATAGGAATGCTCACCAACAACCAGAACAGCACCCTCCATCAGCTGTTTGCTACATCAGCAGCACAAGTGGAAACAGTAGCCACATTCTTCACTGAAACAGCAACCAAATTCTGGCAAACCTTGGAACAATACCCAGTAACCTGGGAAGCCCACCCTCAAGTCAATGGATAAGTACCTGCCAACAATAGACCAGATTGGGATGACTATGAAGCAGGCCCAGGACTCAAGGCCTTGCTACTGATCAAATTCCGAAATGTAGCCTACATACAAGAAACTTGGAACAAACTGTCCCAGATGAAGTTCCACAAGAATGGCGAGGAGGATCTAGAGACCTTTGCAACCAGAATGGATGCCTATCTCAAAACTGTTGGACTTACCTATCAGGAGAACAATTTGGCCATCAATGGTACCAGAGCTTTGCAGCCCTACCAGACTGGCTCACCCAGAAGATCAAGGAACAAGGTCTTCCCCAAGGATGCCCCCACTACTCATGGTGTTTTGCCCAAGTATAAAGAAGAGTCCACAAAATCCTTGCTGCACAAGCTCCATGAAATCAAGAACACAAGAAGGATAACCAAGATAGGAGAAATCCTACCAAAAGAAATGATCAAAAGAATGACCAAAGATATGATCAAAGGAATGATCAAAGGAACCAGCAAAATTCCAGAGGACTCAGACCTCTCACTGAGGATGAGAAGAAGCAGCTCCATGAAAAAGGATTGTACTTCATCTGCAAGAAGGCAGGACACATCTCATTAAGATGTCCTGAGAAGAAGAACAGAACAGGTGAACCCAGTAACTAGAACATTACTGTCATTGGAGAAGGTCCAGGGAAGAAAAACTCTGAGAATATCATCAAAGTACAGAAGATATGGTACAAGGCTACCATCTCTACTAAGGCCCATCCAACTGATGCTGGATATGACCTCTACAGCAATCAAGACCTCACTATTCTACCAAGTACCAATGCTACAGTGTGAACAGGGATTGCAATGTAAGCCCCCAAAGGTACATACATCTGCCTTGCTGAGCAAAGCAGCCTAGCCAAAGAGTTCAACATTGGGCTAGGAGGAGGAGTAGTTGATTAAGAATTTACTGGCGAAATCTATGTCATCTTGTGAAATTTTGAAGACACATCATTTGAAGTCAAAACAGGCCAAAGAATTTCCCAAGCAATCATTGAAGAAATCTGTCAAAATCTCACCATTGAAGAAGTCCCCAAACTCTTCCAGACAGACCATGGCAAGAAAGGGTTTGGATCAACTAATAAATCTCCCAGTCAAAAGGTCACTACTATGAAGGAAGATGATGAAAACTGGTATAAGAGAATTGCAGATGGTTATGCACCATGTGGATGATACCCTCATTCAATTTGAATATACTGCATGGAACATGTTGGTGAATGCCATGCATATCTCTCCAAAGTTTTAAAAATTCAATCTGAAAAGTGTCAAGCTCAACAGACTAAGGAACCCAAACAAGACAACCCTCCTTGTGAAGGATGGGGAGAAACTGACTTTGAGGAGACTGACAGCATTTGGGACAATAATAATGAGGATGAAGAGCTCAATACCATTAAGAAGGAGGACAGTTGTATCAAGTTCACAGGCCAAGTCTACAGGCAGAATGTCAATGTCTTGCTTGATAGCAGTGCTACTGGAAACTACATCAGCACCAAGACTGCTAAGAGGATTGGAGCCTGAAGTAGACCCATTACTGAGAAAAGAAGTGTTACCTTTGGTGATGGAAAAACTGCACCATTGACCAAGATCTGTGAGGATCTCTTGCTCAAGATTGGCAAATATCAAGAGAAGTTGGACTTTAGTATATAGACCTCTCAGGACAAGACATTATCCTAGGAAAAGCCTGGTTGATCCAGCATAACCCAGACATCAACTGGAGAACCAATAAGGTTAACCTGACCCATGAAGGCAGAAAGATCACCCTGATACCCCAGGAAAATGCCAACCATCAGAGAATTGAAATCATCTCTGCTATTAAATGAAGAGACTCTCTCGAAAAAAGAGAAATACCTACTTCATCTGTACAGTAGATCCTTCAGCCCACACCCTCTTTCCACCTCACCCCCTTCTCACCAAGTATGAGGTACTCCTGACTCCTCTGGACAATGTCTAACACCTTCTTCATGGCCCCCAACTGGTGCCTCTTCCCCTGATACCACCACCCTTGTACTACTTCCAAGAGGAGCCCCTTCCACTGCTCCACCAATTCTCCAATTCCCATCTAAGGGTCTCTCTCAAACACCCATCGCCAGTGCACTGCCATAAGCACCCAGATGCCGATAATCTGACCCAGGCCTCCCCAGATGTCCCCAATTTCTCCCACCAGTCGATGCCTAACCACCTGACCAGCGGGACCCCCTGCCTGCCCACTCTCTTCCCCCCAATATTCTTCTAATGTCCGCCAAAATCCTTCAACCCCTGGACAAGTTGCTAGAACATGCTCTGGTGTCTGCACTACTCCTCCATCCAGTTTACAGCACCACTCACATTCCCTTACACCATCCTCCACCATCCACCCTGTCCTGTACCCCAGCATGACATTCCTCTGCAAAAATTGCCACCATACTACCCAGAACTTGGGTGGAGCAATCTTGAGCAACAAGGTCTCCCAATCCCAAATCCGACCCCACTCTCACTCTTCTCCAAACCCAGCCTTCTGCCAACCAACTGGCCACCTCTCCAGTGGACCCATCCGGATCCACTCCATTGCCCCAGTTAAAGAGTATTCTACTAGCAGGTGGCCACTAATACAGATCTCACCAAAATGCCACCATTGAAGTTCTGGGTCTTTCTCTTCTTCACCAGGGTCTGGGCCTGTGAGCCCCATTGCTAGCCAAGCTTCCACAATACCCCACCAGAATCCCTGATAGCGCAACCTGCCAACCCTCCCAACCTGGAGCAAACCTCGCATATCCTTCTGATCCTCACTCTGGGGGTAGAACCTAACTTCCCAGTTATCTATAGCTAGTTTGCTCCAGCTCTCCCCTCCTAATTCTGCCATTCGACAACCCCACCAGCCCCGAAGCGCCTTTAGCTACCTTCTAAAGTCCACTAGCCCCAGATCTCCATCTGCCTTCAGCATCACCATTATCTCCCAACTAATCTGTGATCTCCTTTCCTGCTAAAGCCATCCTTCGACCACCTTCTTCAGTTTCTGTACCACCCATCCCGGAAAGTCCAGGTGGTACCCCAAGTACCACAGCTTTGGTAACCAATATACATTCAAGACTACAATCCTCCCAACCAGAGAAAAGCCTCTCCCAGACCAGCCCACCAAGGCATTCTCCCACTTCTGTATCAATCTGTACCACCACTCTTTTGGTAGAACTGTTCCATATACTGAGAACCAGATACCCAAGTATTGAACCGCCTCTCCAGGGCCAACTAAATGTCCAAAATGTCCATACTCCCCCAAGCCAGCTCCAAGCTCCATGGTCTCACACTTGCCCCAGTTCAGCTTCACCCCTGCCAGTATCTCATACTGTCCTACTCCTTCCTACAAGCTCGCCACATCTTCCACACTGCCCAACCCTACCACCATATCATCCGCAAAGGCCCCCAGCTTCCAGACCACCTCCCCCATCTTCAACTCAGTTAGCCTTCCCTTCAGTCACACCAACAAGGGTTCCAAAGATAAAATATAAAGCAGGGGTGAAAGAGGATCCCTCTGTGGCACACCTCGCCCTAAGAGAAACTCTGGACCACTCCACCCATTCATCAACACTACAGCCTGGCAACCTCACACCAGACTCATCAGCTTTTGAGCCTCCTCCATGCCAAACCCGGCCTTCCGTAGAACCACCTCCAAGTAATTCCACCTCACCCTGTCGTATGCCTTCTTCTGGTTCAAGAATATTATTCATCCATCCACTTGCCGGCTTCTACAACCCTCCAAAACATTTTGCACCCAGACCATACTGTCTCGAATCTGTCTCCCCTTCACAAACCCTCGCTGTTCATCACCCACCAATTGGCCAATCCATTGTTGCATTCTCCCTGCCAGAATCTTGGAGACCAACTTCCTATCCACATTCAGTAACATAATGGGCCTTCAGTTCCGCCACACCCATCTGTCCCCTTTCTCCTTATAGAGCAGAGAGACTAGCCCTAAGGAGCCATTGCCAATCCAGCAGCCCTCCCCCAGTGTAAAGTTTGCCATTTCCATGAGCCATATCCCAAACTCAATTTGAAACTCCTTCCAGAACTCCTATGGCAGTCCATCCTCTCCTGGTGATGAACCTGCCTGCACTTTCCTCAGCACCTCCAACACCTCTTCCAGGGTCACCCTACCCATTACTGCCCCACCAATCGCAGGCTCTGCCACCACCTGCCAGCTGCCCACCAAATTGTCATTGTCCTCCAGTACTGCCTCTCCCTCTGCCAGCCCTCCATCATCCTGCCAAAGGGAGCACCATCTGCCAGAAATCTCTCCAAGCATATCTGTGATCTCAGTCACCTCTGTCCCATCCTCTCGCAACACTGAAACCCAGCTGTGCCACACCCTCCTTGCCTTTAAGACTCCAGATAAGTATTTGGTAGGTCACTCTCCTTCTTCCAACCACTTCGCTCGTAATCTTACCAACAACCCATCCACCACTCTATCTTCTGCAGCCTTCAAATCTGACCTCAACTCAGCCACCTCCTTGACCAACAGGGAGTGATGTTCCCCTGAAGAGTTCTCTCCCTCCAGTAGTCTCAGCTACCAGCGAAGCCCCTGCTCTACTCTCCTTTCTCTATTCTTCTGCTCCCTTCCAGCTACCTCTCCTACATCACGCCAATAAGCACCTGCCAGATGTTTAAAGTTCCCCCACCACTGTGCTATTGACTGGCCACTGTTCTTCCACCATGCCACTTCCTGTCTCACAATTTTGACAAACTGGTCCCACTCCACCTGTCTCTTGAGTAGTGCCACATTAAGTCGCCATCTGCCCCCACCACCACTGGCCGCCTGGAATCTCCCACTAGTCTCCACCCCCCAGTGATCTGACCAGGGACACCACCATACCTCTGTTGAATCAAAAACATTGCCCCAGTGTTCTGCCACCAGAATTCAGTCAATCCTAGTACCCACCAAATCCTCACCAACCAGATGCCACCTAGTAAATGGTCCTGACTTCTCACCCTGACGTTGTCATACTCCATCAACCAATCCCATCTCCTTTTCAACCTGAAGCCATTGCGAAAGCCCTGTAGAAACTGCCACACCACCTCCACCATCAGACCTATCTAGTGCCCTGTCACACACCATGTTTAAGTCCCCTCCTAGAATGTCTAGCCCAATCTCATCTCATCCTCCCCAATCTAGCCAATCTTCTACCCATTGGTTTTGCTCTCCGCTAGCCGCTGGCAGATATGCAGAGCCAACCACTAGCCCATCGCCAGCTCCTCCTTTCAATCTCCCCCAGACCAATTGATCACCATATACCTCAACCTCTTTCAGCTCTCCTTTCCCCAAGCCAACCAAGATGCCCACCTGCTCATTCCACCCTGTGCTACCAAACCATTCCTTACTCCACTCCTCATAATCTTGCTCCCCATAGGCCCGAACATCCTGCAAAAACACCACATCATACCTCCTGGTCTTCAGCCACCGAAATAGCCACCTTCGCTTCACTCTATCATGCAAACCATTGACATTTAGCGATAATATATATAGACTGTTCATCATCATGAATAAATGTTTAAAGTTCAATCAGAATTGCCACTACCTTTTCAGCCCTGCTGCAGATAATTGCCTTACGCTCCTCACAAATAGCCCTCCAAATACAGGCTCCATTCACACTACTGCAGAAGGCATCCACTCGCTCCGACACCACCTTCCTAATGTCAGCCATATGGTCCTCATCTATCTCATATCCTTCATCATCCAGAAGCACTGCCACCATCGCTGTCACCAACTTCGACCCCTGCAATACTACATTGAGGAACCCTTCCCAGGCCTCCTGTGATCCATTAAATACATCCACTTTCTTGATGTCCTCCTCTGCAAGTTCCTTGAGCACCGCCTGATACCAGTCATCTGCTGTCATCACCATGGGCCCAGGGGTGGCCGGCCTCGGGGTCCTACTCAGCTCCTGTAGCATCTCTCTATCTGCTAACACATTGGAAGCCACATCCACCAGGTCGTCCTCCTCCATGCCTTTCTCCAGCCGAACTACTTCACCTGCCTCTGGGTATTCCCAATGAACATTTGCTACTCCTGCCATGCAAACATCCTCCAACTGGGTCTCTGGCACCACCTCAATGACCTCCTCAAAGCCCCCCGCATTTGTCTCCTCCTTGTCAGCCCACTTTCCCTTTACTGGTGCATGAGTGGAGTTCTCCACACCCCCTAGTTGCGAGAAGGACACCTCAGCTGTCTCCACCTCTTCCATCTGACTTTTGGCCATCTCTGCTCTCTCCTCTTCCTCCCTTTTCGAGCCCTGAAGGACAGTCTGCAGGTGCTCCCAGTTTGCCCTTCACCACCTCTTCCTCCTCCCTTCCGTTGGAATCCAGATCCAGTCCTTGGCAAACTCCTCCCATTTCCTCTTCTGCCATTCCTTTGCAGCCTCTCTCTCCTCCAGAGCGATTAGCAATTCCTCCTCCTTCTGTTCAGATCCCTTCCTTCTCCACACTTTGCACTCCTGCCCTCCAACACGAACTACTTCTGGCCAGTTCCTCCCTTGCCCTGTGGCCTCCTTGCCTTCCAGCCTCACCATCACCTCACTGCAGGCCTCAATCACATTGCCATATCAGCTCCCAGTTCTAGTTAAGTATAGCCAAGATGCCTGAAATGAGTAGCCTCAGGCCTCCCAATCCCCCCTAATGACTAGGGCCCAACCTGCTGAATTGCCAAAAGAAGCCAAGAGTGACACCTACTATCTAACCACACCACACTAATCAAAAGGCCCCACCGAAGCAGCACTCACCCCAGCCCTGATGACCACCCCCAGTCTGGCACTCTACTGGTTCACCATTATCACTCTTTCTCCTATCTGTGATGGCCATCTCCTCTCCCATTCTAACAACATCTGAAAAACAGTTATCTATACCAGAACCATGCTTACCGGAACGCTTACTAAAGCTAGAGGGCCCCACTACAGACACTGAGAACCTGTAGATAACTGTAAGCGCACAACCTCCAAGCCACAGAAATCACACGCGATCTCCGAACAAATCTGGAAATCACCTGCAAGATCATGAAGCTGAGTCAAACAGAAGTCACAGCGCACAAAGCTGAGTCAATACCAAGTCACAGAACACAAGATTCACACAAACGGGATCTTACCAATCCAGAACAAATGCATATATACCCAGCCCCGAGATGCGTCGAAACAAAGAACCAAAACAAATAACATCCACAACTTCCAAACACACAAACATGACCACTGAGATCTACAACTGCATCCGCGCTGACATTTGGAATACCATTGTCAACCGAGCTACACCCCCTCTGCCTCTCATGAATATCTATAGCCTCGCACCCCTCTATTTCATGGAAGCCCGATGGAATGCCCTGAACATGCTTAACGAGGCTCACCGAATTGGACAAATCTCAAGCTACTAC
>RBNI01007600.1:0-10145 GCA_003990745.1 Jimgerdemannia flammicorona | reverse complement strand
GCCCCCCTGAGGACCCCAACCCACCCACCATCCAGTCAGCAAATCCCCCAATAGCCCTTCCCATCATAACAACTTCTCCCCCAGCCCTAGCTGCTGGCTCTCCTCAAATACAAAAAGCCAATGGCCCGCCAGCCCAACCCATATTGCTAACACCCATCCTATAGTGAGCCAACTATTACCCACCCCACCCACAAGCCGAGATCTCAAGTCCTCCCATCGACCACCCTCCCCCACCGGCCTATGCCGCATACCCAGTCGAACCCCTATCTCAGTCCAAAAGTCCCCCAAGACCTCACACTCTCCTAGCCAATGTTCTGGCGTCTGTACATAACCCCCAGCTCTCCCAACATCAAAACACTCCTCACAGTCAAACTGTCCACCATCCACCAGATGCCCCATACGGAAATTCAGCATGACATTCCTCTGCAACATTCTCCACCATACCACCCAGAACTTGGGGGGAAGCCACCACCATACCTCTGCCCTCCAAGACTAGATACTGGCCCAGTCCCACTCCTCGCCGATCCCTGCCACCTGCCAGCCACTTGGCCAAAGATCCTGGCCAAGCCCCTGCTGGCACTCTACCCCCTCCCCAATATCAAACATAGCAAGTGGTGCACCCCCCAGGAGCAATCTATCCCAGCGCCACATATTCGGCCCCCACACTACCTCCCCCTCATTGCCCTGCCAGCGCAGGCCAATACAGTGTGCTCCATCAGCTATGCCCCACCAGAAGCCCCTAAACCGCAGCCGCCGAACTCCATTAAGCCCCACCAAAGAGAGCAGATTGCCGGAGGACCCCCGAGGAGATGTTTGTATCTCCCAAATCCTCTGCATCAGAGGCACCCAACTTCCGCCCTGCAATTCCACAGCTCTTTTCAACTACCATGCTCGCAAACAGTGCAACCTCTTAGGAAAGTCCACCAGCCCAAGACCTCCTCTGACCACCGGCCTCGCAAGAGTATCCCAACTGACCTGGGACCTCCTCCCCACCCAAATCCAATCCCTAGCCATCCTCATCAGCTTCTTCACTACCCATGCTGGGAAGTCGAGGTAATATGCTACATACCACAGCTTGGGGAACCAGTAAACGTTCAGAATTGATACTCGCCCAGCTAGAGAGATATGGCGACCTCCCCATCCTCGAAGGGCTTCCCTCCAAATGTTCACCCTGCTCTCCCACCACCCTCATGGCAAGACAGAACCGTATATGGAGAGGAAGATGCCCAAATACCTCACCACCTCACTATTAGGGACAATTGTTCCAATGACGTCCCCACCCACAAGCCCATTTCCTAGTACCATTGTCTCACACTTATGCCAGTTGAGCTTCGCCCCTGAGTGGGCCTCATACCATTCCACTGTCTCCTGTAGGGCCACTACATCTTCCACACTCCCAAGTCCAACCACCATATTATCAGCAAAGGCCCCCACCTTCCACTAGTTGTACTGTTCATAATGAAATATGTTTTGTTATCAGTTGATCTCTACTGCTCTATATTTATCTCCTCCTGTGCTATGTCCAGATTATATTCTGCTATCACCTCCTCCTCTTCAGCCCTCTGAGCCTCCAATCCAGCCAACAGCTCATTCATCTCCCCATCTGCCTTCTCTTCAAACTCCTCCTGGTACTCAATGTAAGCCTCCTGCCAAAACTATAATCCATGATGCTTGTTCCAGCAGTATTCAGCCCTCTCCCCAGTAACAACCACTATCTCTGCCTCCCACTCCTTGTCCACTTCATACCCTTCCTCCTCCAGATACACTGCAAGAATTTCTGCCTTCAGTGCCATCATCACTCCATTCCCCTACAATATCCACACCCAGTGCTCATCACCCATCATTTGCAAGTCCACCTCCCCCAACTCTCTGCTGCCAGGTTATTCATCATCCTACATATCCAAAGTAGGTTCCCCACCTCCTTCCCTCTAGGGGTTGCCAGCCTCCCTCCATCCAGCATTGTGGTGTCAGCTCCAGCACTTGTAGCCTCATCCCACACCTCCGGGATATCCACCAGTTCCTCCTCTTTGGCTGCCACCCCATGTCCCCCATTGGTTACCTCTGGAACTCTGAATTTCACCCATTGGGCCCCCAGCATTGTCACGTCCTCCACTATCTTATTTCTGGAAGCTGGACCTCACCTGATAAGAGGAGAAGGGGTGGGGGAGTCCTCCCAGGCCTCCTTCCAAACCTCAAAGGTACCATCAGCATACAGGTCATTAACCTTCGCCTCCTTCTCCTTCCCAGTCTCCTTCCAGTATTCCCACCCCTCTTGTCAGCCCAGGCACTCGGATTGGCCCCCTCCAAGCCCATCATCTTGCTTGCATTCTCCAGTGGTCCACCTCCCAGTTTAGCCAGCAGATCCTTCTGTCTCCTACACCCCTGAGCCCTTTCCCACTGCATCTTGTTTACTTGAATCTGCTTTCCATCTACCACCTCCAAGTGCATCAACTCTACAAAGGCCTTTCAAGCCTCTGCTCACTGCTCCACAGCACCACTCAATTCTTTGAGCACTTCCAATAAATCCTCTTCCTCCTCCTCACTACCCTTCACCCTTGTCACCTTGCACAGAATTGCTCCCCAGACCATTTCTGAAGGCCAGTCTCTTTCTTCCTGGTAGCTTCTTTCCCAGCCAGCTGAATCCTCACATCCACATCACCAGTCCTAAGTGAGATCCCTTCCCAGACCCTGAATCCAATATCCACCACCTCTCCATATTCTGCCATGACTTCCTGAACTCTCTTTCTTGTCTCCTCCACCATTACTGTGGGCATTCCTTTCACCAGCAGTTAGACCACCCTTGGATCCCATTTCAGGTACCATGTCATTGGAACACACACCTCCCCAACTATCAACCCAACCTTCAGTGCCTCCTCCAGTAGCTTAGCTTCCTCAAAACCCACCTCCACACCCTCCAGTCCCTTTAAAAACTTCACTGATATAGCTTCTGCCACCTGCTTAGCTATAAGCCCCAGTACCATTTTCACCATCACTGCTAAGCCCTGGAAGCACAGTGTAACCATGAATGCCAAGATTGATTTTTTGAGTAACAGGGCCACTACCAGGCTCATCACACCATCTGCTAAATTCCCTTATCTTCTAAGCCTCAGCTGCTCAGTCTCACCATCAGCCATCACATCTGGATTTTTTTCCAGATTGGCAGTCCCATCACTATCAGCAGTCACACTCTCCCTAGCCACTACTCCCCTAGCTACACTGCCCCCCCTTCTAAGGGCTACTCCCCCATGCACTACCACCTTCTCAGTCTCCTTGCTCTTCCTCAGCCAGCCCTCCAGCCCGGATGCCTGCTGTCTCCCCTTCACTGTCTCCACAAAGCTCGTCCTTCCAGACCCTTGGCCTCCACCATTACCACTACCCCTTCCATGTCCTCCTGCCAGCAGCCCCCTCATATCTCCCCCCAGGCCTGGGCCTCTCCCCATCTGCTACTATTTGAAAGTGCTTGGGCCACTCTGCCTAGTATGCACCTCAGATTGCCTGTCAGTCGCTATATTATTAGTCTCTTTTCTCCAAAAATGATGTTGTAAGTACCTTCCAAAGATTGTGTAACCTGAATGGTACCAGAGAAAGTTGTAGATTTGGTTATTTTCATGTCTGGCTATTTGTCTTAATGATTGTATCTTTCTTTTATTTTTATTTTATTTGATAGATTATATTTCATATCTAGCTATCTGCCTTGGCAATTTTACTCTTCTTTTATTTATTTTTATAGATTATATATTATATCAGACTATCTATCTGGATGATTATATTTTCTTTTATTTTTATTATATTTTATGAGTTATATTTTATATCCTACTATCTATGTTAATAATTATATATATCTTCCTTTTATTTTTATTTTATTTAATAAGTTATATGTTATGTTCAGCTATCTGTCTCAATGATTATATCTTCCTTTTATTTTTATTTAATTTGATAAATTATATTTCATATCTCGCTATCTGTCTTAATGATTAAATCTCTCTTTTATTATTTATTTAATAGGTTATATATCATATCTGACTATCTGCCTTAATGATTATATCTCCCTTTTATTTTTATTATATTTGATAGATTATTTTCATATCTGGTTATTTGCCTCAATGATTATATCTCTCTTTTATTTTCATTATATTTGATGGGTTATATTTTGTATCTAGCTATCTGCCTAAGTGATTCTACTCTATATATATTTATTCTAATAGATTATATTATATCTGGCTATCTGTTTTAATAATTATATCTTTCTTTTATTTTCATGAATTATATGTCATATCTAGTTATCTGCCTTGATAATTATATCTCTCTTTTATTTTCATTTTATTTGATAGATTATATATATTACTAAATTACTTAAATATCTTTATAATCTAATTAGATAAAATCTACCTATAAGATTGCTCTCAGAATTATATATATCTTTAATTATAATAAGCTATCTTTTTGAAAATATAGAAGAAATGGTTATAAATTTCTTTTTCAATTTTTTATTTATAAATTAATTAAGTTAGTAATTAATAATATAAAATATAAAATAAAATTCTTTTAGAAGATTATATATATAAAGAGAGTTATAGAAGAACCAATTTATGTAAATATAAGAGTAAAGTTGGTCAAAGAAAATATAATACTATATAACTAAAAATAAGTATATATATTTTGATAATAGATTAAATTAAATTTAATTCAATTCAATTTTTTACAAGCACTAGGCATGGTAGATATTTAAAAAGCACTACTTGGTAGTCAACTTCTACATAGGACAATAAAAATTGTGCCTTTGATTCTGTAGGTGTTCTATGCAGACACCTTTGATTGCGAACATGTGATATTTCATGTGACTTCCCGTCAATGCTACTGCCTTTAGTAGTCTTCCGTGTTACGCAGTATTTATTTCCAAACAGTTGCTAGCCCCCACTGCGGTATCGAAGCCCATAGCGCGCCATTTCGAAAAATATAAGCCATCGAATGCCTACGTCATTGTTGCTCGATGACTGATGGCAGTCCCGTCGTCGCGTGACGTAATTAGTGCGATTGGCTCTCAATATGAATTAACCGTGACAACCAAAACAAACACTTCAAACCCTACGACATCTTCCAACTCTCCAACTGCACTCTCCAACTCTCCAACTTCATCTATTTTGTCATTCCAATGCGAACCAGGAGTAAGGTATATTACACTTTCTTCCCTTTGATTCCATATTTCCAACTTGCAGTTCTAAAAGGGACCGCTGTCCTCACGGCTTTAGACGTCGGGGAGCTCGCAAACCCCCCCCCCCCTCCCAGCCGGCGGGCGAGGTCGGGGGACGCAGGCAACGCAAAATGCCTCCAACAACAAACGAAGTCAAATAACAACAGACCCCATAACCACCACTGTAAAGCTCTACTGTCTCGTTCACGGCGACGGCCCAACCAATCAGGCCTTCAAAGTTGATGTCGCGAAGAGCGCGACCATCACCAAACTCAAGAAGCTGATCAAGGTGGAGAAAAGCCACAAGTTGAGCAACATTGATCCAGATGAGCTCACGCTCTGGTTGGTCAACATTCTTGAGGACCATCTTATCACCCTCGGCTGCTACTTTGACATCGGGACCTACGGACACAAGCTGTCACCCTTCCGCAAAATTCAAGATGTCTTCCCTGAAGACCCTGCCGAAAATCTCGTGCACGTTATTGTCGAGCTGCCTCCAGCTTTGAAACGATCTCCCTCGCCTACGCAACAACATATGACAACCTCTACTGGTAAGTATTGACTATACTTTTATAAAAGCCGAAGTGCACAGGAAGTACCTTGAATCTCGTGGAGAGCCTCACATGTCTATAGAAGGATTGCTGTAATGGTGTTATTTTAACTGTTAAGAATTAACTTCTTACATCCTCTTTCGCTCATCTCTCAACTATATTCTCTGCCTCCATTTCTTAAATGCTGTTGCCTCGCTCTCGATCACCATCAGCGGTTCTGCAAGGTGTGGATTAGATTATCTTCTCATTTCCCTATATGTTAAATTCTGGATTTGTTAAATCCTCCATCTCAATTTGTTTTCTATTACAATTCCCGGGATATCGACAAGAAAATTTTGAACCAATTGAATAGAAGTTAATCTCCATCGAAATTCCTTACTCATTTTTGTTTATAGCCAACTGTCTAGATCCTTACGAGGTTATCGATATCTTGTTTCATGATCCAAAAACTACAGCTCAACTCGAGAGCCTGAAACTTCCAAACATAACCCGTTATGTCCGCGACCACCAACTGTTAAAGAACGATGTTATTCCCATTGGCCCGGACGGATACGCAGATATGAGATTTTATCGTAAAAAACTTCGAGGTTGGTTTTGAAGATTATCTATCTACACAATTGCCCACAATAAAATTTGCCTTTGCTGATATACAATGGAATTGATTTCTTTCATAACATTGTCCAGGTCAACGTGCGCAAGTAGATTTTGAAAAACTGAAAGACATGATTGGTTGTATCGAAGTTACAACAAAAAAAATTGCAGCGCTCCTTGGTGTTTCTGGTGCGTGCTACGCCGAATCAATGCGATCTGACATCTGATTCCTATACATTACATTAACTCATCGACTCGAATGCCCATTTTTGTAGGCTGTGGAAAAACGGCGACCGTCTTTGAAATTGGCAGTGAAGACTTCGTTACGTTCTTTGTAATCCCCCGCCAGTTTTCCAAAGATAATGATACAAATAGCCTTGACACAAGGTTGATGTTCGATCGGGTCGAAGTAATTATGAAGAAGCAGGAACACCGTGATTACAATATTTTATCATCACATCAGGACGCCATCGACGCCTTAAAGGAACTGCAGCTTCACGAGGAGGAAGTCTTGCGTTGCATCCAGACTCTGCTTGTGGCTCGTCGCATTTCGTGGTCCCTCCTTCGCCGATATTTCGACGACCGACTTACGCCCCTCACCTGGCTGTACTGTCAAGAGATGGTGACCTTTGGCAGCTTTTTTGCTTATGTTTTCCGCCGCATGATGGACTTTAATTTGGGGAGCCATGACCTCGAGCATTTTGAAAACACGGCGCATCATCATTTCGTAAATGTAACGAAAGGAAGCCAGCGGTTCGTCGTAGCGATTGACGAGTGCCACCGTTTGACTCGATATCACCGTAATACGTTTTTACCTCGTACTGCACAATTCCTGCATGGAAATGGCACTCTAACCGAGGACGGCCGCCAATTCGTAGAACATCACCTCGCACACAACCCTTTCGATGTTACGAAACCTTCGACACAATCCTGCCCGACCTGGTCATATCGATCAGGTTTCTCTCTCGTGGTAGGAGGATTTAAAGACATGGGTGCCGCCACTTTGATGATACTTGGCACGAACTTGGACTTGAGCAACTTGGTGGAATTGGATACCATGGTGGGCAAGTACAAGGATTTAGTTGAAGTTGAAGAAATTACAGAGTTCCACACCTTTACACCGGACGATGTTAACTCTATGCTCCGCGAGTGTTTGAACCAACGAGGCGTGCCTTTAACTGCCATTAAAGAACTCGCTAATAACATGGAAGGTAAAAACTTGTTATGGCAATTAAGATACAATTTCCTTTCCACTGGTTCAACTTCCGTTAATCCGAATGTTTGCAAATATAGGGCGTGCCCGTTTTACGATGGGATTTCTGGAATATGTCGCTAAAGTAAAGATTATGCCTGGAGAAAACAAGAAACGTGGGGCCTTAAAGAGACTCAAAGTAGCGTACGAGCACATCATTGTGAAGTCGTCGAGCCCCATCGGATTGCAAAAACATATCGGCCGTCTTATTTCCGACCCCCAGAGTATGTATAGCGTGGATTTGACGGAACTAGTTGGTGTGAGCGAATGTTAGGGCGGCCAATTGTAATTTATGCTATCCATATCTTTTAGCCCCGGTTTCAACCCCCCAGCGCGCAGGTACTCAAGTTGTGGCTAAGCAAATCATTGACCCTCCGAAGTTTTTGCAAGACATTGTACGTACAGTCGCTATTACCTCATCACCGCACAGCTAAAGATAATAATTGTGGCAAATGTTAAGCATATTTGTTTAATGTTTTTAGCTGATGGCGTCAATTTTCTCGCGAGGTCAAATGCTGTACAATTCGGCAGACGCGATCAAGTTCGTTCGGCACGGTCTGTGTCACCTGACACGAAGTGAGACACCATGGTTGGACGATGTGTATGAGAGCAATGAGGTGCAAGTCGACGTGTATGAGAGCGATGAGGAGCAAGACGACAATGACGAAGGGGATAGGCAGTCAAACACAAGTATATCCCCTGAGCCCGACGTTGCTTTTGCAGCTCGCCCGGAATTTTGGTGCACGCTGGCAGAACCATGGGTTCGCTACGCCCTGATATACTTCTTCTCGCAACGTTTGGCAACAGATGCGATCTACAGTGAGTACCTCACAGGGCTCATGACCAGCCCGGCTCTGACACCCGCTGCGCGTGGTAGTCTCCTCGAATGGACCATCATGACCAAAATCA
Source organism: Jimgerdemannia flammicorona (assembly GCA_003990745.1). Taxonomy (NCBI): domain Eukaryota; kingdom Fungi; phylum Mucoromycota; class Endogonomycetes; order Endogonales; family Endogonaceae; genus Jimgerdemannia; species Jimgerdemannia flammicorona. The sequence continues at coordinate 1,651 of RBNI01007600.1, read as the reverse complement.
AACAAAAGTGGACTAGCAAGTCTCTCCGAGGTATTCTCAAGGATTCTGGCCTATTACCACAACACAAAATATTGCCTAGATGGCTGAATGATTCGCTAGAAATCCAACCATTTGATAAAATACTCGACGAGTCCACAGTATCAGCCGCGGATGACACACTTGAATGCTTCCTCTCTGGTGTGCATGGTAGAGTAGCTCTTCTTCCAACGGAGTTGGCCGGCCCAGACGGAATATGTGCCACTTCTACCGAAGGTGTTTTCGTGGTTTTCGCATCAGCTCTCAGCACGAAGCATGACATCGAAGGGAAGAAATTCAGAAAAAATATCAAGACGACGGATATAGAGAATTTCTACACGAAAGCTAACGGCGGGCCTTATAAACTTCCCGAAAGCGTAAATGCACAATTCTATTCCCTGCGTGGACGCCATAACCGTATCCAGAGCCTACAGCGGAAGGATGGCGCCATCAAAGGGCTACTGCGAATCCATTTCAACATTCCGAAAGCGTCAGGAAAAATTGAACTATGCGAGGTGGTGAAAAAACGCTGTCGAACCGATGTCATTGTCAATGTCGATCTGAAATCTGCTCAGGATCTTCATCTGTTAGATGGAAACATCGGCAATGTCCTGGATGCACTTTGTAAGATATAACTGAGGATACTGATATATGCAGACATATGTTTCATTGATGCAAGTCACTTGTATTCTATTGAAGTGTGTTACTATTTTTGCTTTTCACTTTTCACTTTTTGCTTGATGCTTTTTGCTTTTTGCCCTTCGCTTTTTGCTTTTTGCTTTTCACTTTTTGCTCGATGCTTTTTGCTTTTTGCCCTTCGCTTTTGGCTTTTTGCTTTTCACTTTTTGCTTGATGCTTTTTGCTTTTTGCCCTTCGCTTTTTGCTTTGAGAGGGTTTCAGTATTGTATTGCAAATAAAAGTTTAAAAAATGTAATTTTTCTGTTTATTGGTTGTGATACCATTTCTTAGATCATATATAAAGACTCAATAATAACTATTATTAGTACTCTGAATAAGTTGATCTAAATCAATTCAGATTCAATTTATCATATAATGGTTTGACCCAAATCTCAAATCCAAAACAATCTGAATTACATTATCTGAATTACTCCATCTGAATCACTCTATCTGTACTACTCAATCTAAACTACTAAATCCAAATCACTCAATCCAAATCACTCAATCCAAACCACTCAATCTGAACCATTTAATCTGAAGTACTCAATCTGAACTACTTAATCCAAATCACTCAATTCAAATCACTTAATTCAAATCAGTCAATCTAAATCACTCAATCAGAATCACTCAAATCCAAATCATTCAATCCAAATTATCCAATATGAATCATTTCAATTTGAATCCTTCAATCTGAATTCTCTAATCTGAATTCTCTTTTTACTCATATATTAGATGTATCTATTTATACAATATATGTATATACAAATACTCATATATAAACATATATATCTATATATATAAATACATATACACAAACACACAAATATATATATTAACTAATCAGTCTTCAATAGTTCATAGTACTGATAATACTTCAAGTTAAATATATATATATATATATATATTTTTTTTTTTTTTTTTTTTTTTTTTTTTTTTTTTTTTTTTTTTTTTTTTTTTT
>RBNI01007599.1:0-10146 GCA_003990745.1 Jimgerdemannia flammicorona | reverse complement strand
CCCCCCCTACCTCTTCTCGATAAAAGACTACTCTATCAAACACTACCTCCACTTGCCCACCACTTGTTCACAGATCCTGACCACCAGATGGCAATGACACTCACCTTGGGGTCCCCATCCAATTCACCACCCAGTCAGCAGATCCTCCACCAACTCCTCCCATCTCAGCAACTTCTCTCATATATCTATCTGTCGCCCCTCCTCAAAAACAAAGAGCCAATGTCCAGCCAACCCCACCCACACTGCCATAATCCACCCTACAGTAAGCCACCTATTGCTGACACCTCCCACCAGTCTAGATTCCAAATCTTCCCATTGACCCCTGCAGTGAAGTTCTTCACTCAAACTTGGTGGCAAAATCTTCAAGCTTTATATCAGAAAGTGGACCAGAGTGGAAAGGGGACCAATGCTCAATCTTTAGAGGTTTCTTTGGTATTTGTATTTTGGACTGAGGTTTATTCACTCTTGTCTCTGGGGTAATTTATACAGTTGTGGTTGCTATGGGTTACTATGCTGCTAACTATAGATTTCTAACAATGGCAAGTATTTCTTGAGGATATAGTGTATCTTGAGGGTATGGTGTATCTTGAGGGTATGGTGTACCTTGAGGGTATAGGTAAACATACTTTTTCTGGTATCTCTCACTAAATATACAGGTTGGCACAGTAAAGCAGTGCTAATTTATGATTTTGGTAGTACAATTCTGTTGCTCATCACATCAGTCCCCACTAAAGGATGGTCTGCCCTCAGACAATCCTTTAGTCATCATTTCAATATACTTAAGCATCTTCAGTATTAATATCTAAACCAGTATCTTCATTTGAGTCAGAGTTACTCCACTCAATAGGTTCTTCTTCTTCTTCTAGAAACAGGATTTTGATATGGTTGATGATGCTCCAGTAAGTGGTAGGATTCATATTCTGAATGTTATTTAGAAGGAATTGTGCTTGTGTCAAGGCTGGGACATTTTGTTTATAGATTGTATACAATCTGTCTGCAGCAGTGGTGTTTTTCTGGGTGAGGCCAGTGGAGTTTCTGATGTAGGTCAGGTCTGCTACTGAGAGGTTCTGCAACTGTTCTCCAATTGCATAGTAGGTCTGCAGCTGATGGACTTGCAGTAAATGTCTGGCCAAAGTGAGGTTCTCTAGATGGGTCTGGATTTGCAGAAGGGGGTTTCCATTGGCTTGTTGGAATTATAGAAGAGAGACTGGAAGTGATTGGAATGAACTCAGAGCAAGGGTCTGGAGGTGCTGGTCAATTGTCTGGTTCATGATGAGAGAAGTATATCTTGAGGCAGTTGATATATACTGGTGTCCTGAGAGTTTGTCCATCTATGCTTCTTAAATAGATGCTGGCTCCTCTGATGTTATATATAAGATAGGGTCCTTCCCATTTGAGTTCCAATTGGGCAGCAAAATTTGTTTCAATCATGCTTCTCCAAACTAGTACTTGATCTCCAATCTTGATCTCCTGATCCTTCTGTTTCTGGTTATAATACTTCTTTTGTCTTTCTTGGGCTTTGATAATCTGATCTCAGGCTTGATTATATAACTGTTCTGCCTTCTTGAGGAGGTCTCTGAGATTCTCATAGTCAGCAATTCTGGTTTTCTTGGCAAACATCATTTCAAATGGCTTTTTTTTAGTGGAGGCAGCAGGGGTGTTCTGAATTTCCCATAGGATCTCAGGTAAGCAGAGGTCCCAATTAGTAGGATTGACTCAGGCAAGTCCTTTCTTGATGGTCTGATTCATTCTTTCTGTCATGCCATTGGTCTGAGAGTAGTATAATGTGGTCCATTAGAGGTGCATCTTGTGAATTCAGGCATAACTTGTGATTATGTTGCTGATGAATTCTGTGTCTTGCTCAGAGATAAGTTCTTCTGGGGGTCCATATCTAAGTGTGAGTCTATGGAGAAGGCCTACAATGGTTAAGGCATCTGCAATTTCCATTGGGAAAGCCTCGGACCACTTGGTCAGATGTTCTACAAATATAAGGTTGTATTTTTTTCTTCTTGGTGTAACTGGTACAGGTCCAATTACATCTATTCCCCATCTCTAAAAGATATTGTCTGGTGGTGCAATTGGTTGCAATGGTGCTTGATAGTTCTTCCTTCCTTGGTACTTCTGGCAGGTGTTACATATCTTAAGTATGTCCCTGACTTGTGTTCTGAGGTTGGGCCAATGTTGGTGTATTGTTCACAGCTTCTCTTCTATATTTGCCTGTCCCTGGTGGGCTTTCTGATGTTCTTTTTAGATGAGATCTTCTTGTGCCTTGATGGTCTGAGGAGCTTCCTTTAGGGTGTAGTTCCTTGGGACCCCCTTTTTCTAGTTTATTGTGGCTGGCAGGAAAGTACATCAACATTGTTGTGAGCTTTTCCTACTTTGTAAATGATGGTGATTTTGTAATCCTGAAGGATAAGGATCCAGTAAGCTAGGATTCCAGTGGGTTCCTGGCAGTTTAATAGCCATTTGAGGGCTACATGGTCTGTGATCAGGGTGAATCTTTTTCTGATGAGGTAATGTTTGAACAGAGTGACCATCTATATGACTGCAAGACATTTCAGTTTAGTGCTACCATAGTTCATCTGCTGCTGATTGGTAGCTCTGCTTGCATAAGCTATCACATGGTGTTGTTGATCTAGTCCTTCCTGGGCTAGAACTGCTCTGAGGCCATCTTTAGAAGCATCTATATACAAGATGAATGGCTTTTGTAGATTGGGGTGCACAAGGATTGGTGCTGTAGTCATGTGGTTCTTGAGTTCTTTGAAGGCTTTTTCTTGTGATTCTGTCTATTTAAATGGCACTCCTTTCTTGAGAAGGATTCAGATTGGGGCAGCAATTTGGGTGAAATCCTTAATAAACCTTCTGTAGTAGGATACCAGTATCAGGAATGATAATGTTTCCTTTGGAGTCTTGGGTGCTGACCAATTGTTGATCTTTTCGGTTTTCTTTGGGTCTGTATGGGTTTCTTCTTTCAAAACTATAAATCTAAGAAATTCAAGTTTCTGTTTCCCAAAGTAGCATTTCTTTGCATTCAGTCTCAAGTGATTCTTGCAGGTGAGCTTGTAGAATTCCTCTAGGTGGTGCAGGTATTCTTCAAAATTTACTGAATAGATGTTGGAATTGTCTATATATACAATCAGACAGTGGTGGATCAAGGGGGTATAGACTGAATTCATCATCCTCTGAAAGGTGGGGAGTGCATTGCAAAGTCCAAAAGGCATTCTGAGATATTCAAACAGTTTCCTAAAGCAAGTAAGGCTGTCTTTTGAATGTCTTTTGGGTCCATGGGGATCTCATGGAATCCTGCAAAGAGGTCCATACTACTGAAGTATCTGGTATCTTGTAACTGATCCAAAATATCATCAATTCTGGACAAAGGATAGGCATCCTTTTCAGTGACTGAATTGAGTTTCCTGTAATCCACACAGAGTCTCAATCCTCCTTTCTTTGGTAGAATAAGTATAGGGCTGGCCCAGGGACTAGTAGAGGATCAGATGACTCCATTGTCTAAGAGTTCTTGAATGTACTCCTTTTTGAATATTTTCAAGTGATGGGGTATTCTATAGAGTTTCTGTTAGATGGGTGTTGCATTTCCTATATTTATGCTGTGGTAATATGATGGATTGTGTGGCAGGTTGCCATAATCAGTGGTAAAGATATCTCGATATTTGTTGAGAAGTTCTACTAGTTGTTGCTATTGTGGGGTTGTCAATTCTTCTCCAATGTTGGTGGAAGGCTTCACTGTCTCCTGGGTCGCAGAGGGGCCTTTCCTTTCTTCTGGGACCTTTTGCCATTTCCTGACAAGTTTAGTTCATAAACTTCTCTATAAGTTCAATTGAGAAAAGGCACCAGATGTCCTATGATGGTTTCTTTTGGCAAGATGATGGTTTCCCAACTTTGGTTGATTGCTCAGGAGTGTACTGGATTCATCCTATCAGGGAATGTGTGTCCCTCTATGTCCAGGTGTGAGATATCTTCATTGGCTTCAAAAAAAAGATTCCTGGGGTCAGGTGGTGCAAAGATTTTGAAGATAGTTTGTTCTCTAGGTTCCAGGATGAGGTTCTTGTATAGCTTGACTGGTTGGCGGTATACTTGTTGAGGAGAATTCCTCTTAAGGTAGTTGACTTGAAGGAGATGCACTTTGTTCTTATCTAAACTTCCAAATCCTTTTGCTTGTCTTATTCCTTCAGTTCAGATACTTCCTGTAATTGCAGGGTCCTGACCCTCATGCAGACTGCTTGGGCAATCTTCTGTCCTCTAATGATTCAGTGACATTCTCCACTACTATTGTGTAGGATGACCTAGATTTCACCTATATATCCTGGATCAATAGTTCCTTCTTCTACAGTTATTCCTTATCTGGCAAGTCCAGACCTTAAGGTCAGTTGGATATAAGATCCTTAAGATGGCTGCATAGCTAATCTAGTTCTGATCATGAAGGTTTTTCCAGACTTGATAGATTTATCCTCCAGACTGTGAAGATCATATCCTATATCCTCTGGGTGGGCTTTGGTCAGGAGTTTGGCCTTTGGATGCAGTAGGGCATACTGGGCAATATTCTTACTGAGTTTGGGCTGGTCTAAGGCTGAAGCTCCACTAGCAGAGAGCCTCTAAGCTCTAAGATTGAGGTGTGGCCATCTAGCTCCAGTAGAGGGGTCTTAGAGATGGTTGATTCCTCTTCTTCTTGTAGGGTCTAGGGCTTCCATGAAGTTGATGACATCTTCTACCCATCCTTGATAGGTTAAATGTCTGATGAGAGCTAGAATGTTTTCTCCTAAATTATAGATCTTGAGGGTTCTTCTTTCTGGCTTTTTGGTCTGGCATTTTTGGATCTGGCTTCAGTTATCTCCTCTCTTCAAAGTGTGAATAGCAACATCATGACTGAGATGGATCTTCTGATGCCTGTAGTCTCAGCAATCTGAGTGTCTTCTATGGTTACAATATCTCAATACTTGGAAATGATGTTCCTGGTTGTTGATCTCTTGTTGTTTCAGAAATTGGTACCCATCTTGGTCATAAGTTAGTAGAAGAGTAGACAAGGGGTATACTTCTGTCCAGGTGAAGAGGCCTTGTCCTCTGAATCAGCTTTGCAACTTGGTGGTAACTTCTTGGAAGGTAGTTGACTGTACAACTATATTCAGGGGTTTCTGGTGTCTGGGGTCTCTGTCTCTCCTGTTAGTCTAGTAGATGGCACTGATAGCAGTAGTCTTGGAGAGAGTGGAAGACCATTTGGTGTGCACATCTTCCTAGCTAAAAAGCCTTTTCTTAGTGAGTTTCTTTCTTAGGGATAATGGTGATTGTACTGGGGCCTTCTTCTATATTCCAAGGGTCATCATCTTTAGGTGGTGTCCAGTGAGGGTCATCTCAGAGAATGAGTTCAGGGATCTCTTCTTCTTCAGGTGCTTCTTGTTCAGGAACTTCTTCATCAGGAACTTCTTGGTCAAGAACTTCTTCTTCCTCAGATAATTCTTGACCCCAAATTGCTTGTACTTTTGCAGCTTCAGTTGCAGGTGTTTCTGGAACATGTCTGCATTTCTTCTTCTTCTTTCTGCACTCTTGGCAGGCTGTGTCAGGCAATTTCCTTGTTCTCAGGATCTTGGAGGAATGCTTGGGACACTTGTGTCTCTTGAGGCAGATAGGGCATCCTTTGATTTCTCCTGCAATGGCTGATGGGAATAGGGATAGTGTTCTTGGTCCATACATTTTCTTCTGGTCTATCATCTACCAGGTTAATTCAGGGGTTGAGTCTGGGATCGTTTCCATCTTCAGATTCTTCTTCCTCCTCTGTGGTAGACTCTTCACTGCTGGCATATTCTTCCTGAATAGTGACCTTCTTCTTCTTCTTCTTCAATTGCTCATAGCTGGTCACCTTATTTCTATACTTCTTGCCTCAGTAGTCAAACTTGAGTACTTGTTGACCAATATCAACAACTGCATTCATTTCCTTCATCCAGTTAGTGCCAAGAATCAAGTCATAGGTGACAGCTTCAGTGACAATAGCTTTCAGGATGGAAAACTGAATGTGTCCAAGGGAGATAGTGATATTTCATACTTCTCCAAGGGGTTGGGTTCAGGCTCCATCTGCTACTATGATGCTGAGGTTAGATGGTCCATCAATGGGCCATTGGAGGGTGTCCAGGAACCATTTGGAAATGACACAGACAGCTGCTCTGGTGTCTATGAGGATTTTCGCCTTTTGTCCTCCAATATCTCCATGTAAGTAGGTGCTGACATGTCTCACTGTAGCCTGAATAGGAATGGAAGCTGGCTCTTGCTGTGGGATGGAAACTCAGCCAGTGCTGGACCTGGTGGTCCTTAGTAATTTGTTTCAAACTCCAGCTGGTGTCAGTTGCAGAAACTGTAGGAGGGGAACCTCTATCTTGTCTTCTTGAATCTTCTGCCAGGCTTCATTGTAGATATCTCTGGACATGGTCTTCAGGGTGTACATCTTCTTGGGCTTTGGGGCAGCAGGTTCCTATTCTTCTTGTTTCATTTCTTTATCTTCTAGTGGCAGCTCATTTGTCTTGGGGACAAAAGGTAAAGGAGTCCAGGGAGGTGTTTCTACTTTTTCCTCCTTATGTTCTTCATCTTCTTCTGAGATGATTCTTCTGCTGATATTTCTGGATGGCCTTCTTACAGGTCTCTTCCTTTTCTCTGCTGGGTAGACAGTTTTTTGGATAGTAACCTTGGTAGGGTACAAGTCCAGGTCACTGTAGTCTTCGCTGTTACTTGCCTCCTCAAAATCTTCAACAGGATGAACTTCAGTCTTCTTATACTGAGTGTCACTTCTTCAGTTTGATGGTTCTGAGTCCCTTCAGTGACTTCTTTTGTTGTCACATTCAGTGGCATAGTGTCCAAATTGTCCACAGTAGAAGTATTGGACTTGGGCTCTGTCTCAGACAGAGTATCTTCTTTCTTCTTGCTGGTAATTCCTATTATCTCTTGGTGGATAACCTTGGCTCCTCTGTGACAGGTATCCTCTGTTGTCTTGGTAGCTCCAATTTTCACATATGGTGAGTTTTTCAATCTGTTCAACCAATTGGTCCAACTTGGAGCTAAGGTCTTGGATTTCACTTCTGTTCTTCTTTCTTTCCTTGGCTGGCCTTCTTTCTTCAGATCTTTCTTGCCCTTGAAGGAGTCCTTGTAGGGCTTTGACCAGGATGTCTTCTTTATCTTCTTTCTTGTCATGATCACTCCAGGTAGTTCCTTGTCTGATATCGAAGAATCCTTGGGCTGCATCTACTTGTTCTTCAGACCTTCTGATGCCTAGGGTGCAGACATGCTGGGCAATGTTTGGGGGAATTCCATTCATGAAGGTCATTGGACCTATGATGTCCTGGTTGGTGGCATTGAACCCAGCAGCATACATTCTTTTTTGGATTCTTGTGAAGAAAGCTCTGAGTGATTCTCCAAGATTCATCTTCATCTCCATGATGGATTCTTGAGCTTTATAGTGGGTTTCATTTCCTGTATACATTTCAATGAGTCAGTGGACCATGGCCACATATTCTAGCTCATAAGACATTGCTGCCTGTATCTGTCTTGCCAGTTCTGAATTTGGGTCATTTGCTATTTAGTGGAAAATTCCTCTGGCTGGTTCTCTGAGCTGAGCCTTGTAGATAGCAATTTTTCTTTCATCTGAGAGATTTCTCAGGGCTGCGATTCCTTCAATTCTATCAAGAAATTCTCTAGGGTCTTCCTCTGGGTACTCTGCAAAGGTTGACAATGAGGTGGCCATTTTGTCATCACTTTCTTCTGATTCTGATTCGCTTTCTGAGCTGTCACTGGAGATGAGGGTGCTTGGGTATCCTGAGGATGGTGTTCTGGAGTAGAATGAGCCTAGGTATTCCTGTAGGAGCTACTTCCAACTCTGTAAGGACTTGTGGTAAAGGTTCTATTGGTGAGATTGATAGGACTGGTATGGGGTATCTGGCTATAAGATCTCAGGCTTATGTAATAAGATCTTCTAGTTCTTGTACAAGTTCTGGAAAATCTCCAACAGGGCTACCTGTGTTGTCTGGTTGATCTGGTTGGGGATTTCAGACTATGCTGGCTTCTGGTTCTGGTTGGGGATTTCAGACTATGCTGGCTTCTGGTTCTGGTTGGGATCTTTCTGATACTGGGTAGTTGGCAAGTCTTGATATAATTACTTCTCTTCCTGTCCAGATGCTGGTGACAACTGGTTCTCCTGTAGTGGCAGAGATTGGTTTTGTATCAAATGTATCCAGTTTGACTATGGGTTCTTGTGAGCTGAAAAGTCATGTCGATTTTGAAATCTTCTCAGTTGAGCTCCCAAATGTAATGTGCCTGGCTCAATAGAGGCAAATTACAAGGTTGGGGGTCGGTATAGTTTGGCTTGAGCCCCCAGTTACTTTGTTAAAAGCAATAAAATGTTCTTGGTATTTAGTAGTATAATAGTCAAAGCTGGATATCTGCAAGTGATTTCCTTATTCAGATAGTTCTCTGGGTATAGTAGCAATTTGTGTGTGAACAGGTTTCCTTCTTGGGTCAGCTGGGAATTGGTAGAATTTCGTATATAGTATGATGATCTTCCTTATGCATGACAGTCTAGCAATTTTGGTGGTTTTCTCTATATAATTTCTACATGATAATCTCTGTGTAGTACAATGATCTCCAAAAGTATGCAATTTCTAGTAGATAACTCAATTTGGCATTCCACTGAGAATAAAGGATAGTATGGATTCTTCTATACTGGGCTCACTGGGGACAAATGAATAACTCAGATATTGTGGATAATCCAGATAACTTGGGTAACTCAGATATCATGGATTCTTCCTGAATTGGCAGGCTTCTGGGAATAATAACTCAGGTGGTGCGGATTCTTCCTGGATTGGTGGCTTCAACTGGGAATGTGGATAACTTGAGAATAGTAGATGACATGGATTTTCCTGAATCAGCAGACTTCTTGAAAACAGCAGCTTCAACTGGGAATTAACTCGGATGGTGTGGATTCTTCCTGAATCAGCAGCTTTAACTTGGAAAGGGTCTCTTGGCAAAGTTATATTAAAGACTGGCTTCATTTGCACAATGGATCACTGCAAAGTTGTATCAGCAACTGGCTTGAGCAAGGCAGCTTTCCATTAGGCAGAAATCTTCAGGCTTATCTGGTAAGCAAACCAATAGCACAGCTTATTCCTTAAGTGGTAGGTCTTCAGACTTAGTCTGGCAAGTGTACCAATAATTCCAAAGGCAGCAAAGTTCTTCACTTGAACTTGGTGGCAAAATCTTCAAGCTTTGTATCAGAAAGTGGACCAGAGTGGAAAGGGGACCAATGCTCAATCTTTAGAGACTTCTTTGGTATTTATATTTCAGACTGTGGTTTATTCACTCTTATCTCTGGGGTAATTTATACAGTTGTGGTTGCTATGGGTTACTATGCTGCTAACTATAGATTACTAACTATGGCAAGTATTCCTTGAGGGTATGGTGTACCTTGAGTGTATAGTGTATCTTGAGAGTATAGTATACCTTAAGGGTACAGGTAAACATACTGTTTCTGATATCTCTTGCTAAATATACAGGTTGGTGCAGTAAAGCAGTCTTGGTTGCTTAGTGTACTAGATATAGTATGTGGCTAATTTATGATTTCAGTAGTACAATTCTGTTGCTCATTGCAGTATCTATAAAAATACTCGTCAATAATGTAGACAGTACTCTTTAATAGTTATTCACCACATCAGTCACCCAAGTAGAAATAGTTGCAACATTCTTTACCAGAATAGTAGCTGAGTTCTGATATATCTTAGAAGAATACTCAGTAATCTGGAAAAACTGTTCTTAAGTAAATAGACAGATAGCTAGTATAAATAGACTAGATTGGGATAACTAAATAGTAAGTTCAAAACCCAAGACTCTGCTACTGAACAAGTTCAGAAATATACTCTATATACTGAAAACTTAGAATAACTAGTTTAGATAAAGTTCCACAAGAATAGCAAAGAGGACCTAGAGATCTTTACTTAGGATAGAATCTATCTCAAGACTATAGAACTTACCAATCAGAAAAATAATCTAGTTATCAATAGCACTAGTGCCAACTACCATTTTTTTGTTCTATCTGACTGACTCACTGAGAGGATTAAGGAATAAGACCTTCTATAAGAATTTTTACACTTTTTTTTTTTT
>RBNI01007598.1:0-10146 GCA_003990745.1 Jimgerdemannia flammicorona | reverse complement strand
ACCCCTTCTCTACGAAAGACCACTTTGTCGAACACTATCGCCACTCTCTCCCCACTCTGCTCACAGATCCTCACCACCAAACTGTGATGTCGGCCCCCCTGAGGACCCCAACCCACCCACCATCCAGTCAGCAGATCCCCCAATAGCCCTTCCCATCTTAACACCTTCTCCTGCAGCCCCAACCGCTGTCTCTCCTCAAATACAAAAAGCCAATGACCCGCCAGTCCCACCTATATTGCCAATACCTACCCTACAGTAAGCCAACTATCACCCACCCCACCCACCAGCCGAGATCTCAAGTTCTCCCAGTGACCTCCCTGCCCCACCAGCCTATGCCCCACACCCAGTCTATCTCCTATCTTAGCCCAAAAGTCCCCCAAAACCTCGCACTCTCTCAGCCAATGTTCTGACATCTGTACATGACCCCCAGCTCTCCTAACATCATAACACTCCTCACAGTCAAATTGTCCACCATCCACCAAATGCCCCATATGGAAATTCAGCATGACATTCCTCTGCAACATTCTCCACCATACCACCCAGAACTTGGGGGAAAGCCACCTCCATACCTCTGTGCTCTAAGACCAGATACTAGCCCAGTCCCACTCCTCGCTGATCCCTGCCACCTGCCAGCCACTTGGCCAAAGATCCTGGTCAAGCCCCTGCTGACATTCTACTCCCTTCCCAATATCAAACATAGCAAGTAGAGTACCTCCCAGGAGCAATCTATCCCAATGCCACATATTAGGCCCCCACACTGCCTCCCCCTCATTGCCTTGCCAGCACAGGCCAATTTGGTGTGTGCCATCAGCCATGCCCCACCAAAAGCCCTTGAACCTCAGCCGCCGAATTCCATTCAGCCCCACCAAAGAGAGCAGATCACTGGAGGACCCCTGTGGAGATGTTCGCATCTCCCACACCTTCTGCATCAGAGGTACCCAACTTCCGCCCTGCAGTTCTATAGCTCTTTTCAACCACCAGGCTCACAAGTAGTACAGCCTCTTAGGAAAGTCCATCAGTCCAAGCCCTCCCCTGACTACCGGCCTCGCAAGAGTATCCCAACTGACCTGGGACCTCCTCCCCACCCAGATCCAATCCCTAGCCATCTTCATCAACTTCTTCACTACCCATGCTGGGAAGTTGAGGTGATAAGCCACATACCACAGCTTGGAAAACCAATACACATTCAGAATTGACACTCACCCTGCTAGAGAGATATGGCGACCTCCCCATCCTCGAAGAGCCTCCCCCTATATGTTCACCCTACTCTCCCACCATACTCGTGGCAAGACAGAACCATATATAGAGAGGAAGATACCCAAATACTGCACCACCTCACCAGTAGAGACAATTGTTCCAATGACATCCCCACCCACTAGCCCATTCCCTAGTACCATTGTCTCACACTTATGCCAGTTGAGCTTCACCTCTGAGTGGGCCTCATACCATTCCACAGTCTCCTGAAGTGCCACTACATCTGCCACAGTCCCAAGTCCAACCACCATATCATCAGCAAAGGCCCCCACCTTCCACACTATACTATATATAGAGAGCTCTACCACCTTCCAGCGAATCCTATCCATCAAAGGCTCCAGTGAAAGGGCATAAAGAATAGGGGACAGAGGGTCCCCCTGAGGAACTCCTCTTCCTAAGGAAAATACCCTCCCATGGTGACCATTACACATCAGAGCTGCCTGACTACTCTCCAGCAGACTTAATATAGAGGCCCTAAACCTTGGGGGAACCCCAATTTGGTCTAATACCTTGTCCAGCCACACCCACCATATATGGTCATAGGCCTTCTCATGGTCCAAAAAGACCAACCTTCCATCCAGGCCACAGGTCCAGGCCCCTTCTTTTTTTTTTTTTTTTTTAACGGACTCATGTCCCACAGATTTTTATTGGAAGGAAACCTAGACTATATAGGCCAAAACCCTCCCCCACCACCCACCAAGCACTGCCCCCCCATTAACCTAGGCTAGCTATTGTCCAGCAGCTCGACCATGCCAGGTGCAGCAGGGCCTATATTGGCCCATACCTCATTCTGCACACCATGCTCTCTCTACCACCAGGGGAAACCCAACCATATACTAATGACCGAAAGCATATGCCTGAGAACCCAACGTATGTACAAGGCCATGCCCGAGCCAAATAGAATAGCCCCTGCCACCCCAAAGAGAATGATAGGTAAAGAAAAACCCTCATCAAAGCATAACACAGTGGGTAGGGCCTGGTTCTCTCAGTTGAGGTGAGTAAAGGACTTACACATGAGGTGGGAGGAAACTCCCAATATCCCACTACTCAAGCCTGTGGGCCTCGATCACGTTGCCATGTCAGCTTCCGGTTCCAGTTGAGTGCAGCCAAGATATCTGAAATGGGTAGCCTCAGGCCCCCCAACCCCCCTGATGACTGGGGCCCCACCCTGCTACCCACCAAAAGAAGCCGAGAGTGACACCTACCACCTAACCATGCCGCACCAATCAAAAGGCCCCACTGAAGCAGCACCTGCCCCAGCCCTGATGACTGTCCCCAGCCTGGCACCCTACTGGTTCACCATTATCGCCCTTTCTCCTATCTGTGACGGCCATCTCTCCTCCCATCCCGACAACACCCAAAAAACAGTCACCTATGCCAGAACTGTGCTCGCTGGAAAGCTCGCCAAAGCCAGAGGGCCCCACCACAGGCACCGAGGACCTGCAGGTAACCTACACTGAGCACTTGATACCCAAGGTCAGCTGACTCCCTACGTAGCCCGAGACACACTGAGACAACTCCTTGTTGGTGATGGCAAAAGGAAGAAGGTGCCGCACCAAAATGGGTATACCCCAGACACAGCCAAAGGCACCAGAATCCATGAAAAAGTAGAGGAAGCACCGATCCGATACCGATAAAGGGGCAACTCATCACCATTGCCCTCCTCCCACCATGCCCCTGCAGGCATAGCAAACCAACCTGAGGTAGAGGGGGTAATAATAGGGGAAAGGGGACTTGGAAGGTTGCCTACCAAACCTTGTGACCAGTAAGGTAGCAGAGAAAGAAGCCGAGCCTGCAAGCCTCAATCATATTGCCATATCAGCTCTTGGTTCTAGTTAAGTGCAGCCAAGATATCTGAAATAGGTAGCCTCAGGCCCCCCAATCCCCCCTGATGACCAGGGCCCAACCCACTGAATCGCCAAAAGAAGCCAAGAGTGATACCTACTATCTAACCATGCTGCACCAATCAAAAGGCTCCACCAAAGCAGCACTCGCTCCAGCCCCGATGGCTGCCCCCAGCCTAGTACCCTACTGGTTCACTGTTATTGCCCTTCCTCCTATCTGTGATGGCCATCTCTCCTCTCATCCTAACAACACCTGAAAAGCAGTCACCTATACCAGAACCACACTTGCCAGGAAGCTCGCCAAAGCCAGAGAGCCCCACCATAGGTACCGAGGACCTATAGGTAACCTACACTGAGCACTTGACACCCAAGGTCAGCTGACTTCCTATATAGCCCAAGATATACCGAGACAGCACCTTGTTGGTAATGGCAAAAGGAAGAAGGTGCCGCACCAAAACGGATATACTCCAGATATAGCCAAAGATATCAGAAACTATGAAAAAGTGGAGAAGACACTGATCTGATACTGATAAAGAGGCAACTCATTACCATTACCTCCCTCCCACTGCCCTGCAATAGGTACAGCAAACCAACCTGAGATAGAGGGGGTAATAATTGTAGAAAGAGGACTCAGAAGGTTATCTACCAAACCATTGTGACTGGTAAGATAGCAGAGAAAGGGATAGCATCAATTATAGCCATACATCCCTCTCTATTGTATCTATCCCCAATTTATATTAAATGATGGATGACCCCACATTAGCGGCAGTATAAATGAATTCCACTTGTCTCATATAAAGACAACTAATGAGTTATCAAGTGTATATATATAAAGAATTCTTCTATAATCTTGAACACAAGTGATGATACTGAATCTCAGATGATATACTCAACTCCTTATAGCTGTCCCTGGCTATTCTAGTATGTAGTTTCATAAATTGGTCTAATCAATGGCAAAACATCAGTGCATACATGAGTGCATATATTTAATAGTATAGAACTGTAAAGAATAGTGAGGTTGTAGGATAATAGTACTTTAATATACTAAGTACTTAGGTGACCAAGCCCAATTTTTGTGAACAAACCTCAGTACTACTTAAGTTGATGGAAGGACCTATTTGGTCAATAGTATTAAGTTAAACTAAAACAAACATAGAGTCTACTTGATACCCCTTTCTCTGCTACCTTACCAGTCATAATGGTTTAATAGGCAACCTTCTAAATCTACTTTCCACAACTATTACCCCCTCTACCTCAGGTTGGTTTGCTATACCTGTTGCAGAGCAGTGGAAGGGAGGCAATAGTGATAAGTTACTCCTTATCAATGTCCAATCAGTGTCTTCTCCACTTTTTTATAATTTCTGGTATCTTCAGCTATATCTGGGGTATACTCATTTTAGTGTAGTGTCTTCTTCTTTTTCCTATCACCAACAAGATATCATCTTGGTGTATTATGGGTTACATAGGGAGTCAGTCAACCTTGGATATCAAGTGCTTAGTATAGGTTATCTGCAGGTCCTCAGTATCTATGGTGGGGCCCTCTGGCTTTGGCAAGCTTCTCAGTGAGTACAGTTCTGACATAGGTGACTATTTTTTTGGATAGTGTTGAGATGAGAGGAGAGATAGCTATCACAGATAAGAGAAATAGTGATAATAGTGAACCAATAGAGTATCAGACTGGGGGCAGTTGTTGGGGCTGAGGCAGATACTGTATTAGTGGGGCCTTCTAATTGATATAGAGTAGTTATGTAGTAAGTATTACTTATGGCTTCTTTTGGTGATTCATAGGGTTGGGCCCTAGTTATTGGGGGGGGGATTGGGGAACCCAAGGCTATCTATTTCAGATATCTTGACTATACTCAACTAGAACTGAGAGCTGACACAGCAATGTGATTGAGGCCTGCAGACTTGAGTAGTAGAGTATTGGAGGTCTTCTCCCATCTCACATATAAGTTCTTTACTTACCTCATCTGGGAGAACTAGATCCTATCTACTATAATATACTTTGATAGGGGTTTTTCTTTATCTATCATTCACTTTAGGGTGATAGGGGCTATTCTATTTGGCTTAAGCATGGTCTTGTACATATGTTGGGGTTTCAGATATGTATCTTTAGTTATAGATATATAGTTGTTCCTCTCTAGTAGTAGAGAGAATATAGTATATAGAATGAGATATAGGCAATAATACTCTACTGTGCCTGACATAGTTGAGCTACTGGACAATAGCTAGCCTAGATTTAATAGAGGTGTAGTGCTTGGGAGAGAGTGGGGGAGAGTTTGGCCTATATAGTCTAGGTTCTCTTTCAATAAAAATCTGTGAGATATTGAGTCTATTAAAAAAAAAAAAAAAAAACATAAAGTCTACTTATTTAGCCAGTCTACTTGAGATATGATATATTCACACACTACTTGAGTATACTAAAGTATATAATGTACTTAAATACTACTTATATATTACTTAAATATACTAGATAGAGAATATATATTATACTTATATATTAATCAGATAAAACTTAAATACAACTCAAGCATACTAATAAGAAAGTGTGAAATATATCTAAACATAACTTGAAATAACTTAAGTATACTAAAAAGAGTATATATACTATTTTTTTTTAAAAAAAAAAATAATTTATAAGTATATTGATAAGATTAATCTAAAGATAAGAGGTAAGATAGATAGCCTAGAGGTAATAATAGATAATTAGAGATATAGAACAATAAATCAGATATAATTTGATCAACTCTCTATTTGAATAATATTTTTATATATAGATAATTAGTATGTATATAATAGCTAACTAAGTTATAGAAATATATACTGATAGAGATAGTTTTTAAAATAATTATAAAGCTAAGAAAAGATAAATAAAATGATATTAAGTTATTAAATATTGAATTTGAAATTAATAATAAGATATAAGAAGTTTATTAATATATATATATAGAGAATATTTATATATATTTGAAGACTATAACTAAATATAATATACTGAATATATTCATATATAGTTATACTACTTTGAGTAACTATGACTGCTAGTCAGAAATTTCATAGAAATTTCCATAGAAATTTCTGTTAGAATTTCTATTGAAATTTCCAGAGACTTGTAGATATATATAATAATTTATTACAAGATTGATAATATTGATAAAAAAAAAATTAGAAAAAATATTTAAATAGTATTATTTAGTTAGTTATATTGCTTTATTGATAATGTAGATTAAATCTAATAGTTATAGAATATATCATCATAATTTCAAGATCAGGTTAGATTAAATCTGTATATTACATTAGTACTTCCAATGAATCAAATCAAATCAAATTTGACCCAAATTCAATTCAATTCAATTCAAATTGAATCAAAGGTCCAATTTGATTTGAGATTCAATTTGAACTCTATTTTTTGAAATGTAATAACTTGACAAAAACATGTCCAAATTTAAAGATTGTTAAATTTGGACATGTTTTCATCAAGTTATTACATTTCGAAAAATAGGGTTCAAAACAGACCCTCAAATTGAAAAATCCCCAATTTGTTTGGGAGCACTAGTCACAATATTCTGCAGTTAAAATTTTACTAATTCACTAACTGTCCTCGCACTATCCAGTCTTAGTAGCAGTCCCAAATTTTACAAATGTGCAAGCTCGCGATATCCCGTAATAAATTTCTAGTATGGGTGATACATCGATTTAGGGCACGTGACCTTACAATGAGCCAATGAAAGACTTCGACCATTTACATAAATATCGTCTAACGGCCCTTCTCGCTCTTTGCACGAAGTTGTGACTAATGAGTTTATGCGTGGCTCATCGGGTTCTTGGTTAGCTTTGCTTACTGGCTTGGGATGCCCGATCCATAGGTGTTGGTCGGATTAACCCACCGGTACACACCACCCAAGGGACCGGAAACTACTCTTGCTGGTGCCTAAGGCAATTGAGTCGGGGGCTGGCATTATGGCTACGACCTGGAAAGCCACCTCTTCGTGTCGTTTTCTCCCGCATGTATTCTATTACACATGTATCCTCTTACACATCCATTTTCTTACACGCATTATGTTCTTATTTTCTTACTCACGTTGTTTTCTCATCCAACGCGTTTCTCGCCCAACGCGTTGTTTTCTCACCCAACACGTTTTTTTCTTACCCACGCGTTGTTTTCCTGCCCACGTATTGTTTTCTTATGCACGCATTGTTTTCTTACCCGCGCGTTGTTTTCTTACGCCGCATTGCTTTCTTACACACGTAGTGTTTTCTTTCTCACGCATTCGCATTGTTTTATTACTCACGCATTGTTCTCTTACACACGCATTGTCTTCTTACTCCCGCATTGTTTTCTTACACACATACTGTTTTCTTACTCACACACTCGCATTGTTTTCTTACCCACACATTGTTTTCTTACCACGTATTGTCTTCTTACGCACGTAGTGTTTTCTTATTCATGCATTCGCATTGTTTTACCCACGCATTGTCTTCTTACACACGTAGTGTTTTCTTACTCATGAATTTGCATTGTTTTCTTACCTACGCGTTGTTTTCTTATCCGCGCATTGTTTTCTTACGCACGTAGTGTTTTCTAAATTACGCATTCACTTTGTTTTCTTATCCATGCATTGTTTTCTTACCAACGCATTGTCTTCTTACCCACGTAGTGTTTTCTTGCTCATGCGTTCGCATTGTTTTCTTACCCACGTACTAACTTGTTAATCTAACACTTCTATTTCCCAACGACTTCGACTAACCTTTGGCACTGGTAGAACTCATTCCTCCCCCTTCCAACTCTCACGAGCCTACCCTAGATCCCAACCGCGATCGCCTTGTGCTTTGCGAGAACATGGCCAACGGAAATACACGGTGGGTTTGTTTTTTTGGCTTTTGCGTATCCTTCACGATCTCGAAATCTTTCATGTTCGGTTAAAATGTTTAATCATCTTATTTACTCACTATTCCACCTTCATTTCAACTCCGCATAGGGAAAACAAAACCAAAGCTGAACATTCTTGCGGCCAAAAAGAATCAGTAGCTGCACTGCACCACTCGGTGACGAAATCCCGTTGTTTCTGCCCATCATATAGCGACACCCGGAGGTGTATTTACTTTTGGAACTTGGTATGTTGATAAGGCGGAGTGAGTGAGGGTGGGGTAATGTGTTGCAGTGGACTCGAGGCTGTGTGCAAGAAAAGACATGCTAATATTATCATGTGCTAATAGCGTCCCTTTATCTCAGAAACCCTCGCCGACTTCAGCATCTATCCTCAAGGAGCACAACCCGTTGATATAGTGCTATCTTAATGACTTCCCGACCTTCTCGTTGTACCACTATATCACTGTATGTAGCCAAAATTTTTGCCTTTTATTTTCGTTGATCGTGATTCCATATTGAAGGGCTACCATTAATGGAGGGCCAATTTTATTTTTATTTTTTATTTTTATTTTTTCAGAACAGCGAGCTCAAGCCTTTTGACGATGAACGAGGGAATTGGCTCTGACCACCTCACCGCCAACTTCAAGCTCTCCAAGGTTGAAGGTGCCCTCGTCTTATCTGAAAATTTAGCTTTTCTATTTCCATTTTCATTTCTGGTATCCAACCTTCATCTCACATATATCTCCCACTCCAAATTTATCACCCCCTCAAAAGCTATATGAATGTCCCATCACCTCCAAACTGAGGGCCTCTTCGTGCGCGGAACTTGGTGGGTCCCGCGTGCGCAGCAGCTTCAGCACCCAATGGCCAACGTGATGGTGCTGTGCGATGGTGGAGACCGGTACATATGCAAGTGTTACAGCGAGAGAGAGGTTGTTGAGGGAGAATGGATTCAACGAAGATGTGAGGATAGGGGAGGGGAGCGTGGGCGCTGGGCATTAAGGGAAGGCAGTGAATTGAGTGGCGTGGTATCGGAGGGATTGGTACGGGTATGGCAATTTCAGTTGGCCAGAGTTGCAGTGATTTCCAGAGTTTTGTATAATTTCCCAAGTTATGAAAATGGAATTGCTCTTCGTATCATTGGCATAATGGTAGAGAACTTCGACTTGTTGGCAGCCGAAGTGCCGAAGTGTCGGAAGCACGACAGCTGGATAAAAGTGTACTCATGAGCGGGTTTGGCGTCAACAGAAGGCTAACAAATTGTAATCGAAACTGACATTAGCGAGCTTCAGAACCGTCCTGCTTGAAATATCTTGTAGCTTAAGAGTCCAACGCGGCACTCTCAGGATGTCAATTTAGATTCGCCACACCGACCGCCAAGAATGCGATCTTGGCTATTCCCAATATATTAATGTGTTGAAAAAGGCTTCTCGGTCTTGCGGCTGATAGGCAATACCAAAAGATGGTCTGCCAACAGAGATGTTTCCAGAAGCTAGCAGATATGTATATATAAGCTTTATATCCTATGGCATTCGCAATAAAAAAAATAAAATAAAATTATGTTCGGCCTATCACAGTTGATTTCCATATTCCAAATCCACTCCCATGCATCCCATCGATATGGATTACTGCGTCTAGCAGCGTGGTCTCAACCTCCGTTTTTCTCCCGCGTGGATCCCTGGCCTTTCAGCCGGATTTTGAGCCTTAGAATTGGCATCCGTACAATAGTTAATTGGGAGAACATCCTTCGTTAAAAGACGCTAAATAAATGAGAATATTCACATATGGGAACCCCAACAAATTGTATATTCGATGTTCGACTATTTTGGTGGCATGAAAAAAAGGGGGGTTGAGTGTATTCCCAATTACGGTGCATATGCTACAAGAGCTGAGCAGCCCGGGCCACGTTCTCCCCGCCGGTTCATCCTTCCTAATAACCCGCCCACTCCTCAGCTTTGTTTTATGAGAGTAATGAACATTCCCTACGAACTGCAGCTCGTGAACTCCTCTCTCGACGCCTCCGCCAACGCCCATATATTCCTCGTCATGGACTGTACCATCTGCGGCTTCACGCCGGCAATTTGCATCTCTTCAGCAGCTCACCCGCCCGACTCGGTCATCCACGGATTGTGAATGACAGGTACCCGTTTCCCACCCTCCCCTCCCCCATAAAAAAAA
>RBNI01007597.1:0-10148 GCA_003990745.1 Jimgerdemannia flammicorona | reverse complement strand
AAAAAAAAAAAAAAAAAAAATAGAAACAGGGACATGTCAAAGAATAAGTAGGTCACTTACAACTGCGTCGCCAAAGACAGCTGGAGTATTTAAAATTGAGTCGGGAGGTGCATATGGATATTGGGAATGATTGATATCTTGCTGAAGCTGATAGCCCACGTTGAGCTGGATGTCGAAAGCGCACGTGAGGTTCACCACATTAGAAACGCCGGCAGTTGTCGCTGTTTCAATAGATTCAATAAAGAAATTAGTGTGCTTCGACGTTATGTGATTAAAAAAAAAAAAATGCCCAAAAGTGGATAAACGAAGCTTACGTTGACCAGAAGGTGCCAAATTTGAGCCGCCATGTAAAACGTATATTGTCCCGTTATACGTGACGAGCGCGGGGTTGTCGAAGCCGTATGTCCAGGTACTAGACGACGGCATAACGGCTGCCCACGTGCGGGTCTCGATATTATATTTGTATATGTCCGAAAAGTAGTATGTAGAATTCGACGTAAACAACGAGCCACCAATCATGTATATGAAGCCGTTGTTGCCATAGGTCAAGGCAGCATGCCCGTAATTCGGAGGGATCGTTTGGGTATTGGCCACGCTCTCCGGTTTCCAACTCCACGTTGTCAGGTTGAGAATAAACAGCTCGGGGTATGGGGGCGACGTGGTGAGGTTAAGATCCGGGCCAGCGTAACCTCCGAAATAGTAGATGGAGTCTTTGACAAGGACCTTGCGAACGTTGTACCGGCTCCCGAGAGTAATGGAGGGGCTGCTTAGGTTGAAGGACACATAGACCTTCGCGTTAAGATCAAACCCAAAAACGTTCATGCCGCCGACAACGAGGATACCGTTGGGGGATACGGCACAGGGCTCAATGTCGATGTACGTCATATTGTCCGCCAAGAGAACGGGTATATCCCATGAGAGGTCCGTCCAGACAATTGGGTCGGTCGTTGACAGTGGAAGATTGGTGGATGTGAAATTGGGATAGCCGGCGGGCACGAGGCCCCCCCAAACGTAAAGAGTGTTGTTATAAGCGGCGCAGCAGGTTGAACGTCTAGAGCCAGGTCCATTCGAGGCTCCCCGGCACGTCCGTAGGCAGAAGGAAAGGACAAGGGCGGCGCCAGCTATAGAACGATTTCTAAGGACTATAGATCGATTTCTAAGGACAATCGAACTAGGGTTTGGTGAAGGCATGGGGATACTGAGATCTTACAATGGGAAAGAAAAGAAAGAAAAAGGATTGCTCACAGTAGACGCTTAAACAGCGATCAGCGACGTTTGTGTAACGGAGGCTTAGTCGGTTTGGTGCTATAGTGCGGGACAACTCCAGAACCACAAAAGATATTAACAAACTTGCTTCATACTTTTGTTTTCTAGTCATTTGTCTACAAAAGTATGATGCTCTTTTTTATTTGGACATCAGGATGTAGAGTTCTATTCTTTTAAAGTTGGTCACTTTTCAAGTGTATCAGAGAAAATTGAGACTTGGCACCATAAACTAAAAATACCGCGTGATTTGCTGCTTATAAAGTGATTGACGTATCCCAGTATCCGGGTCAAACATTCAATATCGTCTCCAGCGGAGCGTGACGTTGCCACTCATTTGGGATTACACTATCCTGTTCGTGACACATTGGAAACGTATTCACATGCGTTTTTAGTATTCTTCCCTTACACAAAATTGAAACACGTCGATAAGTAGAGATTATTGACAATTAGTATATGTGATGACATTGTTTTGTTTATGGCTATTGCGTAGTACAGATCACATTATGTTCTAATTAAGGTATTTATCCGCTTACTAATAAATTACTAATAAACAATCCTAAACCAAACGAACCAGGTTGGGCGCAGACTGTCAACAACAACTTTCCGAAATTGAAATGATACATCTCGGTCAAGTGACAAATTTAATTAGAAATAGTTATTATTAAACATATATCATTTTTTCCTTATATTAAAATTTATTAATATTGAAGTAATATCTCATCAAAAAAATAAATTAAAATAAATTAAAACTCTTAATTGATAGTTTGTATTGCAGGCAAATTTGCTTATAAAAAAAATATATCCATAAAATTTTTAATATTTATTTACTAACTTATTTTTTGAAAATTTTTATATATATTTTTTTATAAATAAATTTGTCTATATTAGATTACAGATTATCAGTTAATAATATATAAATTAATTACTAAATTTTATACTAATTAGTGCTCCGAACGAGACAATCCGGATGGGATTCGGATGGGATTCGAATCAACTATTTTTTGATTTCCAAATTAGACAATTAAATGTTTACATCAATAACTTGATGAATAATCATCCAAATTTGATGATCTTGGTGTCATTTGAAAGCTTTTAATAAGGCCTTTCTAATAATACCAAGAAAATTAAAATCGGATTATGCGTTGCCGAGATATTAAGGAAAAACGTTCTATTTGACGAAATTTCCAAAATCGGCAAATCGAATGATTTCCAAAATTGGCGATTCAGACAGTTTCCTTCATAACTCAGCAATGCATTATCCGATTTCAATGTTCTTGGTATCATTAGATAGGCCTTATTAAGAGCGTTCAAATGCCACCAAGATCATCGAATTTGGATGATTATTCATCGAGTTATTAATGTAAACATTTAATTGTCTAATTTGGAAATCAAAACAATAGTTGATTCGAATCCATCCGGATGGAATTAAATCCAAATCAATCCGAATCCAATCCGGATTAAATTGACTCGTTAGGAGCACTAATACTAATAATATATTAATTATCTATTGAAAAATTTGATTTAAATTTTTTATATCAGTAATATATTTCTAAAATTATATATTACTATTTTACCTTATAAAAAAAAATTAAAAATAATATAAATATATAATATATTAAATTATTAGATTATAATTTTATTAAATTTATAAAATCTATAATAAAATCTATATTTTTATAAAATATTTATATCTATTATTAAACTATTTAAAAATTTAAATTAAATATTTATTTATTATTAACATTTGAGTTTTAAATTAAAATTAATTGTAATAATTATATTAATTATTAAATATAATTTTAAAGTAATAAATTGTTTAAAAGTAATATAAAAATATAATTTACTTTATTTTTACTCTATTTTATAATAACTTTATATTTATAAACATATTTAATTTACTTAGTAAAATTAATTATCAATTTAATTAATTTAATTTAATATTATTAATATAAATAATATTAAATTTATATATCAGAAGGTCAATTGAAAGAAAGACTAAAAATTCTGATATTAAAAAAAAAAAAAAAACTATAATAAAGTTAACTAAAAAGTAATATAAAGATAGAGAATAAAGTAAAGAAGAGTAAACCGATTTTTAGTCTTATATTAGAGAGTTTATATTGAAGATAATAGAGGAAATCTAAATAGATAGTAGAGAAATTAAGATTATTTTAATATAAGTTATAAGAAATAATAAAAATACATAAGGAGAAAAGTAAGAAGATATGTATAAAGATAAGAGAAAAGAAGAAGCTAAGAAAGAGAAGAGAGAGAGGAAGAGAGGGAGATATAACAATCACATGAATATGAGAATTTTCAATCCAGAAGAGCTCAGAAAGAAAAATAGCTGAGTATAAAAATGATATAATTCAGCTATATCATCAATCAGAAGAGTTGACAACTTATTTTATTTTGCACATATATTCGCTACTAACGCGGGAATCTCACTCACGAACATTCCCTCCACTTATACCTCTGGTTGGCAGTGTTAAAAAAAAAAAAAAAAAAAAAAAAAAAAAAAAAGGTGTATGTAGGTGAGGTACGAAAGTTTGTCTGTGTACCCTAGAAACTCGTGTTTGTGATCCAATTCGCGTATACTATAGTCATGGGAAACGGAGCTCATGAGACCAAATTCCGTACAACGGAAATGCCCCAATTTTGGGAAGCTTTCACACATTGTCGTCGGCCGACTCCATCTTCGAATTCCATCACCTTGAAGTGGGGCGACGTTTGTTGCTGAGCGGTTTATATTTCCTTACGCAAAAAAAGAGGCATGCGACATGATGCACCCTGACGGATCAAAAGCTGTTCAAAGTTAAATACTTTTAGTTGTATTTGAATATTCCACAGGAATAATGGCATACTACCACCTTATGGGATGAACGTATGTTGATATATTTATACCATGGCAAGGGGAAAAAAAAAAAAAAAAAACTCGTAGCACACAGTATCTCTTCGCACCGTAGAAAGTAGAAATGAGGGTTTCAGCTTTGGCCAGCTTGCTTCCGGGGCCACAATTTGCCATAACCACCAGGGAAGCGGGTCAGGGGTTACTGCCACCAATGACCATGAAAATTGTTGGACGACGCAGTGTCCGCAAATGGTGGCGATAAACATGAAATGGAAAAAGGATGAGCGGGGCCAGGAACGTGCTTACACATAATGAGGATCGCTAATGGAGACACGGGTTATATATTTATGGCGAAGGGTGTGTTGAATAGGAAAGTGCCCGACTATGAGAGGAATTGCTGATGGCAATTGAAGCTGAAGCAGACGGTAGGATAAATCAGCGGTTTACTCTTATTTTATATATTTTATTGATGTGCATAGGATTTTATTTATTTGTGAGCTATGTGCATGACGCAGATTTTAGTGGAACAATTTCAATATTAACAAAGCATACTAGAATATTGAAAATAATCATTGACCAATACTAAATACAAAACCATGATGCAATACTCCACTACCACATGCAAAATCTCAGCAATCGCCAGCTTCGGCCACATTCTCCCGCGCACATACGCTGTTCTCATTGGTAGGTCAACATCAGGTCAAAATATACCTGCGAAGACAGCGAGATAATATTTTGTTAATTTTTGTATTCACGCCCATTCCGCAAATGCCGGGGTCATCCTCCTCTGGAGGATGCACTCACGTCATACTCCTCTTTTAACATCTGATCTTCTTGGGCCTCAGTGGTAGTGGAGGACATAGTAGTTGATCAGTAGGAGATGCTCAATTTAGTGCAGCAAAACTCTACAAACTTACCACTTGCGAGCAGCATGTCATCATCGACCAGCAAATCTTCGCTTTTCCCATCGCCGGCTCCCTGCTCTCTAGCTTTGATCTTGTGACGTTCGCTATACCGAGAAATTTCAGGTGCCCCACAAAATTAATAAATCCTTTTTCCCTTCACATCACTACGATCCGACAACCCCCTCCCCCGGCACATACCACATCTCAGCCTGGTAATCAAACATCTGCATAGCGTCGCAATCTACCTCGCCATCCCAATTGAACACGTTCAAATTTTCCTCTGCGATACCGAGCGTTGCATCGCCATCGGCTTCCGGCTGGTAGTTGGCGTAGTATCTCACCAAGCCTGGTCAGGATGGGATGGAGTGGGTGTGAAATGAATGAGTTTGTTTTTCTCGGACGCTATTGTAATTAATACGCATCCATGCGGAGACAATGATAAAGTATGATCTCAAAGCAACATCCGAACCATCAATATCAATCGCATCTCCTTTGTCAGTCGTGTCCTGCTCCTCGTTCGCCTTCACCTCCTTCTCGTTTACGGCATCTCCATCGATCTACTTGCCGCGACCGATGGCGCTCTTCTGATACCAGATAGGCAGGGTATTCTGCATCCGCTTGCGGTCGGCTTCTTCCTGCCTGGCCCGAAGCATCGCCACGTCATCTGTCTGCAAGTCCATGCTGATCAAGGGCATGACTTGCCCATAACCGCTTGTGTATTGAGAGAGTATGCTGATATTACAGAGAGGTTTGTTGGAGGAGCGAGAAGTTGAAAAAAGGATGAACTCTTACTGGGGTCATCGGCGGGGTTTTGGCACGTGGTGGGAGCTGCGGTGGGGCCGGGGCCGGGGAGGGGGCTAGAAGATGGAGATATCGGTTAGCGGCTGATATTGTGAGGTTGTTTGCGTATCACTGAAAGGTGGTACAGAACAACAAATGAACAAGCTGACCATCGTATCAGTCCTCTTCAACAACTCGACAATGGGCCGGGTTTGTTCTTGTATCCTAATCAGCATAGTAGACAACTGTCGTCAAATGTTGCACGCTACCATGCCAACAAGCATCCTCCTCACCCCTCTCCCAATCTCAAATGCACCTCGCCAGTCGGTCCTTCGTTCTCGGTGATCTCGATCATTTGCAGCAGCAGAACTCGCCAGCCCGCCCCACGTCAAACGAGAGCACCTCGAGAGAGCCGTAGGTTCGCTTGCAAGTCTCGCAGATGAAACCGTTGTCCTCGGATTCCTGAGGGTTAGAGATTGGAGTGATGTGCACGTCGTTCGAGGACATTGTGGAACTGAAAGAAAAACAAGCCAGCCGGACACAACGAAAACAACTTACTCTCACACGTACCGTCCTTAGGCTCTGCTTTACCATTTCCTGCATCATGTAGAGCTTTCACTTTGACCACGTCAACAAACTGCTTGTAGTCGATATAGTAGTAAGTTATTGAGATTGCGCGCTGATTGGACGGGAGATGCTCACTGTGTGATTGCAGTTGGTGTGTGTGGTGGTTTTAGAGAAAAGTTTAGAAAGATGAGGGATGTGGGAGGGATGGAAGAGTTTATTCATCAACTCCTTACGATTTTATCAGCCGGTCTTGCATAAGCTTGCCACAAATTTTGTGAACCTCTCGGACGGACACATTGAGGAATTGGGAAAGTTTCTTGTCGGTCATACTGCATTGCAGAAGTAATCATTGCTTTAGATACGAGAACCTGGTAATAAATACCCCGGATCATTGGGTTCGATTTTGTTGAGAGTGTCGAGGACGATGGTATACTGGTGGTCATAGAACGGGCAACGCGGCCCACAAGTATTTTTAGGACGTCCATGGCAAGGAAAGAGTCGGTGAAAATAAGGCGAGAAGAGAAGACTTTTTTTATCGTCGCATGCGTTACGTGATTTTACGGAATATTCAGCGGGATAAAATAATATTTGCAAACTTGTCATAATGTAGTACTACAAATTACTTTTTGTCATATTACTACATATGGGGACGTGAGCGAATAGTTTAAGCAGCTAATATTGAGCTTATTTTATTTTTATTTTACCACATTCTTTTAGCAAGAGAAACTGTTGCACAAGTCTAAAAGGCAAAGTTCCGACAGAAAAGCCGCTCATTCTCACCACACAAAGAGAGTCCTTGGTATTACGTAAAAAACACGTTAAAGCCAACAATACTGATACTTTGAATAGCATGACAGATTATGTACTAAATGCCCACACATTGTGCAGCATATTGTGGGTTTCGGGTCGACGGGCATGATATCAGACACTATGAAGGAATATGTTTAAGATTTTTTCCCCTCTGTATCAAATTCATATTATATGTTAATGTCATTTTGCTTGTCTATGAAAGGCATATGTATACATTGTCACGTAGTGGGCGCTGAGTTCTCCAAGTATGTCAGATTCTCTTCAAGGTGTATCTCTTAGACCAACTTCAAGTTTCTTATAAGCTAGTTCTATTGGAGTGCCTTCCCAAGGTCTTATAGTCCTCAAACATCTTATCTTTAAACTTTTCTGTTGTCTCTTGGATTTACTTGCATGGAATTGAGTAGAGGACTGGAACTTTTATGCTTCTGAGTGGTTGGGTACTTGAATGCTTGAGTATTTTTAATACTGACTTTATTTCAAAGAAAATGAGAGGAATATTTATACAGAATGTAATTCAATAATTGCTAAGATATAAAGCTAAATATAAAATCCAATAACCAAATAAGACATTTAAATATAGAAAACTTCAGTTGTAAGTATAAATTCAAGTGCTCATATAATTGGTTGTATAAGATCAGAATGCTGGAATAATTTCTGACAGTTGTATGAAGTCAGAATGCTAGAATATTCAAGTGTTCAAATAAATAGTTACACAAACAAATTAGAGTAGAATGTTCAGAATTCTGGAGGCTTCCTCTTCATCACTGTCATTAAGACTAAAGGTCAGAGACAGGATATCTTTGAAGAAAATGAGGTCAGCAGGTATTTCTGCAAAAGTTTTATTCATTTTGTATGTGTCAGTTAGCAAGGTTATGTCATCACTGATTCAGTGACAGTGGCAAGGAGATCAGGGGCTCTCTAATATATGATGTTTTCCTCTACAAAGTAGGGGATAAATGTGGGATCTTGAGAGGGTCTGCTCTGGATACTGGGGTCTTGAAATACTGAGATCAATCCTTATAAGAATTGATCTGGATTGTTCTGAAGGATGGAATTCTAGAACTCTTCTACCTTATCACTTTTGAGAGTGATGGTGGATTGGGCTTCTGTGGCCACTATAGCTTTCAGTACATCTATGTAGTAGGCTGACAATTCCTTAAAGTCTGAGACTCTATTATACTCTAGGTTGGAGATTGACTAAGGTATATACCTGAAGACTTGATAGATCTTTTTGGTTACCCTCAATTCATATATATCTATAGAAGTGGCATCTTGTATTTCTTGAAGACTGGTCTGAGAGAATTCTGGGCAGAGGAGATTTCCTATTTCATATTCCTGCTATATCCAGAGACATTTGGTAGCAGTAGTGATTCTTGTCTCTATTTCATAGTAGTAGAGAGTAAAGTGATAAGGGTCACCAATACTCAGGTTGAGGCTAGGAATCCTTCTGGTGTATCTTTATAGCTCTTCTGATATCTTGGAATATCCTTTCTTAGACTGAGGAGCCTTAGTGGTTCCTGGATCTTGAGGTTTGGTAAGTGATAGGTATTTTATTTATAGTGAGTCTTTCAAACTATTTTAGAATTTTGTGAGTCTTATTTGAGTTACTGCTACTGCAGTTTCTTAGTCCTTCTTTTATATTTCTTGAGATATCTATCTTATAGTCATCATAACTCATGGTTTATCATTATTGCTTATCTTGTAGCCTATGTAAGTCATACCATATGACCTTCTTATGCTCTGATCTAGTGGCTTATAAGAAAAGATTATCTTCTGTGATGATGTCACCATTCTGAGATCACTATTATATCTTCCTTCTGAATAAGAATCTTTCCTTGAATGTTCTTATTCATTAGTTTAGTTTAAAAATTTTCAAATCCCATAACCTCTGGCAGAGGGTCAATAAGTAGTATTTATAGACTGGTATCTTTCTTATATCAAAGAGCTCAAATTCATAATTACTGTTAGAAAAGACAGAACTCATCAGCTGATACAACCAGTACTATATCTATGAAATGAACAATTATGCTATTTAGCAAAAAATCCAATTTATACCAATTGCTAAAATATTTTTATTTTATTTTACTATAGGAAATATCCTTCATCATAATATAACTAATAGTAAAATATAAAACAGGTTTATTTATAGTATCTGCTCTTCTAAGATAAATAGATCAGATTGATTCAATATTCAGCAAAATATACTATGACTATTAAGAGTCTACATTATAAGGATTTGATAATAGTAGTTATTAAAAGACAAAATAAACAGAAGAGAAGGATTCAGAAACAAGAAACTAAAACATATATAGTAAAATAGGCTAGAGTGACTAAAAGAGTAAAATATGATAGAATAAACTCAAAAACAAAACAAGATGATAAATATACTAGAAGAAAAGATATTAATGATGAGATATTTACATTTTGTTACAATGTAGATCAAGTTGGGGAATTTGTGCAGACACCAGAATATTGGCTGGGAGAGTGTGAGGTTCTGGGAGACTTTTGGATAGCAGTAGAGAACTGGCTAGAGGTGATGAGGAGACCAGATGGAGAGAGAGGTCATTGGGAAGATTTGAGAAATAGATTGGTAAGAGGTGTGGGCAATGAATGGTTTTAGCTATATAGATAGGGCTAGCTAGACATTGGCTCTTTGTTTTTGAGGAGAGGTGACAGATGGGATTGTAGGAGAGATTGCTGAGATAGGAGGGGTTGTTGGGAGATATATTGACAGAGTGGTAGATTGGATGGGGCCCCTAGGGTGGGCATAAGCACCAACTAGTAGAAGGGATCTGTGAATAAAGTAGTGGGCAGATAGAGATAGTTAATGGCCTAGTAGTCTTTAATTGAGTGGGTGTGAGAGAGGGGGGTCTCTCTAGAGAGATCAGTTAAGAGTGGGCTCAGTGTATTATATATAGAATAAATGGGTATATTAATAAAGAAAGGAGTTCAAGAGATTATAAAAAAAA
>RBNI01007596.1:0-10149 GCA_003990745.1 Jimgerdemannia flammicorona | reverse complement strand
AAAAAAAAAAAAAAAAAAAAAAAATCCCAACTTCACATCCAGTAAACCCACCTGCTCGGCACCGGTAACAATACTAGCGGCCAACAAGATCAACACCATAAAATCTGTCAACTGCGTCCACAACATCCTCCATACACTCGGCTTGGGCGGATCGGGCAATTTATTCAGCCCATACCGCTCTAACAACGCGGGCACAGCCTCGCTTGGCAACCCCCTCTCTGGATCTGAACTAGGGAACATCTTCATGAGCTTTGGGACGCTACGATCAAAGTAAAGGGCGGGGGGCGGAAGCAAGGGTGCGGATGGTTGCATGACCCTGCCGGACTTCTCTGCGGAGATGACCTCCTTGGCGATCGGGGAGGCGAGCAAGCGTTCCATGTCGTCCTGCTCGGACTCTTTGACAAGATCGCGCCAGTCGGCGAGATGTGCGAAGGAGGTAGTCAGGAGGTGGATGATGGAGACGGCGGATTGCTTCTGCGAAAGGGTCGAGGAGGGCTGGCAACGGTAGTGGATCTTGAGTGAGTGGCGTAGGTCGGAGATTTGTTTGGTGGAGACGATCGTGCGGAATTCTTCGACTGTAAGGATGTTGGGAGTGGTAATGATGAGAGGGTAAGTAATGTGGCGTGGAACGATGCTCGATCCAACAAATAAAACTTCAAACTTGTTATGATAGTAGCTTAGGTATTTCCCCTTCCCGCTGAGCTCCTCCTCTCAGCAGCTCCACTCATGTCCGATATATGAAATTTCGCCCACCAACCTTCTTCCAAAAACTCTCCAAACAGCGAGAACGCCATATCGGCCTCCTCGGTGGTCCTCTTCCTGAGCAGCACGCCCTCAGTATGACCCATGTTGAGCATCAGGCCCTCGCACAGGCGGCGCATGAGCTCAGGCTCTAGGTTGGGCTGGCGGCTGCCCTTGAGACGGAAATCCATCACATAGCGCAAGCCCTCCAGGACCTCGCGGAGAGATATGTCAGTGTTGTTAGCGACGTCGACCAGGTCGAGCACTGTGGGTTTAATAATGGGGGGTGGGAATGATGAGTTGGGGGGGAGGGGATGATAAGTTGGGAGGGAAGAGGGGTGGGTGGAGCGAGACAGGAAAGTGATGGCAAGGGGAGGGGGAAGGTGGTGTACATACCATGGATGTCGATTTGGTGCTCAATAGAGGCCTTGCCGTCGCGAAGGGAGATGACCTCGATGACGGCTTCGGGGGGTTTAGACATTCTCGTTGGGGGTTGGGTTTGAGTTAGATACCAAATGAAAAAAAAAAAAGATACAATATATATATGTGTTTAGTTCCGAAGTCACTTTTTTTCAATGCAGATTGCCCTTTTCTGCTCCTAATCATACGCTTATCACGTGCACCGCGTGTCTGTGCACCATGGTCTTCTTACATGGGTAATCCGGCGTTATAATGATATTGGAAATCGATAAATGCCCCCTTTCTTCTGCGCCACATCCCAGGTCTTATCCTTATCAGGGAAGTTATATGCAGACATGTAAGCTCCATCGTCACATTTAATAGAATAGAATTCGCCATGAAACGTTCGCTACTCGTTTATAGGCATATCGCCACAGATCCTTGGTTTTTCATCCGCTTGCCGCCATCCTGTACCATACACCACAACCAAATATGTTCATTTTTCCGACTATATTGTCGCCGAAAGCTAGACAGAACTCATGCCATTTTTACATTTACAATATGTGCATATGGTAAAAGAAGCCATTAAACAAAAATATCATAACCTTCTCGCCCAGCATTCCACCTCAAACTACACACACGTAAAAGATTTTCCGGATCATCATTATCCAAACACCCGATGTTGAGATATTAGCGCCCCCTCCCGAGGCAGCTTAACCTTTCTTGGGCCCGCCCAGGGGCGACCCAATGTCCTTGCCGCGCAACTTGATACCGAGCGCGCGTTCGAGCTTGCCCAGAATCTGTTGGTTGGGGATGGCCCTGCCGGCCTCGTATTCGTTGACCTGAGACGAGGGGAAGAGATGAGGAGAGAATGGTAGAGGTGGTTAGATGAAGGTTCCGATGATTTGAAAATGCACCGGGCGTCTTAGTCTCGCGAGCACAAGAGTGGGTTGTTGCGTAAGTAATGACATTGGCCCGCCAAATCCTCGGGAAATGGCGCTAAATCCACGCAAGACCCAGCAAGTGTCCCATTTCTCTTTGCGCTCTTGGGCCACCCTCTATATTTCCTCCTCTATATCCCTCTCTCCACATTTCCTCCCCCCCCTCAATATATATATATATATATAAACCGTTTCGAACACTCACCACCTGCGGCTTCTCGTTGATCTTCTGAGCGAGATCCTTCTGCGTCAAGCCCAGCGCCTGGCGGCCTTGCTGGATCGCGCGGCCGACCGACATGTCCACTTTGGGCGGGGGAGCAACCTCGTTCTCGCGGTCCAGCTTAGCAATACGCTGATGGTCTGTGGGCGCGTGACCCTTATTGGTCGTGGTGGCTAATGGATGGATGAAGGGAGGAGGGTGAGCGTCAGGGGAGGGGGAGCTTTTCGCAATCGACTTTTTGATGGGAAGTGGAAAAAAGACGACATACTCTTCTTTTCAGTAGCCACGACGGCGCCAACCCTCCTCGCCGCGTTGATGTCCGACTGGCTGCGAGTGACCTTGGCGTGGTCCGCGCGCTTGCGGATAACGGTAACAGAATCCCAATCGTCGCTCATTATTTGTTCGTTTGGGGGGAAAGGTAAGGTTAAAAGTGAAAGAGTGA
Organism: Jimgerdemannia flammicorona; assembly: GCA_003990745.1. Taxonomy (NCBI): domain Eukaryota; kingdom Fungi; phylum Mucoromycota; class Endogonomycetes; order Endogonales; family Endogonaceae; genus Jimgerdemannia; species Jimgerdemannia flammicorona. The sequence continues at coordinate 7,406 of RBNI01007596.1, read as the reverse complement.
AGTGGTATGTACAGATGATGTAAGGACAATGCAGATGAGAGAGAGGGCTTCGTGGTGGGATTATTTATATCGCTGGCCCTATCGGATTCCCCTCTTGGAATTTTTTATTCCAGAAAGGTGGCACAGTCGCGCCAATCAGCGCCGAGATGACGCGCAGACTTGCCTGAGTCCGAACGAGGTCCATGTAGGTGTGGGGTATCCGCTCCATGGTTTGAAAACACCGCCGCAATCGATTGGTCCACTCACAATTTACTGCGGATGGATCTCTTTGTGCTCAATTGGCTTTTTGTCCGGTCCACCACAAAGCCCAAGTCAACGTGCCAGCGGCCCAGCGGCATCATCGGCCCGAACCGATCGGCCCCCCCTCTTGTGACGCACGCGATGATCGGCGTGCCGCAGCCCACTGTAGACCAAGATAGTAGACGCGAGTAAGAGACCTGTGATCGACCCCGGTCGAGAGCAGGATTCTGAAAGTCAATGCGGACGGTGATTTGGAGTGCGTCCTTGCCAGGCGTATATATACCTGGCAGTGCGCGCAGCACATTACGATTTGCCTATATAGATTTTGAGTTTTTTTTTTTTTTTTTTTTTTTTTTTTTTTTTTTTGAATAAGAACTTATAAAAAAGCCTAACTATGAATAAACTTTTTTGTAATACAGGATATACATCTTGGGTGTCGCATCACAAGCTTCCATCCTGCACCTTTTCTCTACGCTTGTTCCCAATACATCAATGTGATGGGTGTTGATTCATCTTCAATATCCGAGCATATGAGCTGTGATATTAATCTATCTAGCATTAATGAATGCGGCCCCAGTGGAAAATGAAGCTGTGCATTATTTCTAATCTAATAAATAATCTGCCATGTAGTATTCCTCAGGCTTTCCAACGCAAATTAGCCTTCCCGATCATGACCGCCCAAGCTGCTCTTCAGTTATTCGAAGTTAACACAACCCAGCTCTGGGACCAAGGCCTTTCCGCGTGTGTCCAATTATTCATCGAACTCCGAGACTTCGCGAACATCAACCCAACCTTCACCGAGATCTACGATGAATACGTACGGTTCAGTAGAGCACTCGAGGATCTAGCCGACCTCGCCTCGGACTTCGTCCATCAGGCGAGAGAGATCCGCAATACGCTCCGGCAGCTCGGAACCCAAACACCTGTAGCCCTGGCGCAGCGGAACCTCGATCGACTCGTGCGACGGTGCAGCAATATGGATACCGAGTCGAACAAGCTAGCAGAAAGTTTTGGCGACGTCAAGGAAGGATTGCTGAAAATTGGGGAGAAAATGAACAGGTTCTTGATCCGTGAAAATACGAGTATTGAGATGACAGAGAAGGTCAGACGGTTGGTAGAACTTGTCGCAAATGGAGTCGAAAAAATTTCTGAAATAAGTGGTTTGTTGGCGGTAGGATCCTGGTTGGGCGGCCTTTTAAAGAAAAAGGAGAAAGGTATGTAAACCCGCTCGTAATGCCAAGCTTTCGTTATACAAAGACAACGTTGGCACTAATATTCTCTACATTTTGAACTTGAACACGCGAAACACTAGCCCTCTCCGATAATATTGCTCGCCGGAGGGAAAACCACAGTCAAGCTCAGAATCTCCAATCTGGAATCTCGACTACCCATACGGCCGTCGCGGATCAGAAGACATATTTCCTCTATACGTCTTCCCGCTTAAAAAATCTCAAGACAATCCTTGAGGATTTCAAGTTAGACGCTGGCCAAGCTGCAGGGTCCTGGGCCATCCAAGGGCAGGAGCTCCAGATAGTGCTGGATAGGTGGAGGGATCTGGCTATCGAAATGCGAGACGTAGCTAAAATGGTGGAAAGCCACTCCGCCCGGCTTTAATGGGGTTTGGGAACGGTGGTCGAGCAAATGTGCCGAAGAATATATATATTGGACAGGTTCATTCGTTGGATCGAGAAAGCTCAGAACCTTTTCCTCCACTGTGCTTCTCGTGGGGATTTAGGTAGTAGGAATGTCGCCATTTGGCAAGTGGGAAATTCTGTACTCAATAACATCTTCGAAGTGCTTTTAATAAGAATTTCTTCATTTGAATGCCGGTATGCATGTAATACTTTCAAGTCGACCGCTCCAAGTATTTCCATAACTCTGCTAGCTCGAGAATAATGGCCAATGGTCGGCCAATGTGTACGCGGCCTTTCCTTTCATTGCATACAGATGCAAAATTCCTTTTTGACGCAATCCCTCTCTAGGGATTCCTAATATTCTATATATATTTATATAATTTCACAAATAAGAAATGGGCCTATGGCCAAATGGATAAGGCGCCTGACTACGAATCAGGAGATTCCAGGTTCGACCCCTGGTAGGCTCGTTTAGGATCGCTTTTTGCAGGTGACTTTGAAGGGAATGAAGTTGTGTCGCTATCCTTTTCTAGTTTTGAAGGGGCCCTGGGCACGTTGTAACACGATGTAGTGCTCCACTGGCTCGCAAGAACGGTTTCAACGTTGCGCCGTAAAGCATTCATGCATGATGCGGTTTTTTTTGGCAAAATGGCTGTTCGCGCACACGTTAGTGGAAGAGAAGTCGATGAAACGTAACCGCCAGGAATATAAGAATATAACCGGACAACGCGGACGGGAAGATCGCGCCCGTTGGTCGAGAAAAAGCAAGCACAATCGTGGAAGCCAACCCTGAATTCGTAGTTTCCAAAGCAATTCGACGAAAATGCTTCTCTCGCGCCGACGGTTGCTGGTTCCCTCATTTCATCATGCACCTTATATTGTGAGTTGTTTTCGATTTACGAGGATGTCCAGGACGACAATTGTTGTTCGGAGAGATGTCGTAAATGAAAGCAATGTCATGTTGAGAGGTATCCACGAACGCGTCGATGTTCCTCATGAGCTTCCTTGGCCGGTGTAAACTGATGACTGGCCCATACCACCACTTGTGAAGTCCAATTGATGACACGACAGAAGCGTATGCTTGGAGGCGTTGAAGGGCATAACCTACCTACCTCGTGTGCTCCAGGAGAACATCCGTCGTCTTCTGGAAGAAACCATTCAAATTGACAATGAATAGAGCACGCGAGCGGAATGGCTAGGCGGGGACACGGAGAACAGCTCCATGCTCGTTTTGCTCGACGGTAGGAGCGACGACGTCACAAGCATCCCCGATGGATCCAAGTCCAGGATCACGTTTTTTTTTTTTTTTTTTTTTTTTCCGTGGTCCACATCGTGTTCGCTCTCCGCAACCCGTAGTCGAAGTCAGCATGCAGCATTTCACCGCGCGCACTTGGCGGAACTATTGGCGGTTTGTAAAAAGGGTCTGCTGCGTCGATACTCGCTGCTCGAGAATGTATGCGACGAGCGTCGTTTCACGTGCGTTGCGAGTATGTATATCGTGCTGTTTCTATTATCCTTGCGAACGAAAAATCAAACGCGATTAGAATACCCATCACAACCGGCATTACGGGCAGATACCTTTCTCGTCATAAAGTATCTGCTCGATACGCCTTTCCAACAGCTTTTCCATCTCCGATGTTTCGTGGACTGAAAAAGGATCTAAATAAACGTCAACCGTGCATCCGTTAATTGCCGCTCAACAAATACATATCCAACATTCAATGAGCAATTCTTGTCCTCATTTGCAAATGGGACGTGAGAAAAGTTCAGGTTTTCGTGATCCGCGCCCTCCACAACCTGTAGTCGAAATCAGCATGCTGCATTTCATCGCGGAACTATTGGCGGTTTGTAAAAGAGTCTGCTGCGTCGATACTCGCTGCTCAAGAATGTGTGCGACGAGCGCTATTTTTTCACGTGTGTTGGGAGTATGTGTATCCTGCTGTTTCCATTACCCTTGCGAACGGAATATGAAATACGATTAAAGTATCCATCACAACCGACATTACGCACCGATACCTTTCTCGTCATAAAATATCTGTTCGATGCGCCTTTCCAAAAATACGTCCCCAGCATTCAATGAGTAGTTCTTGTCCTCACTTGCAAATGGGACGTGAGAGAAGTTCAGGATCACGTTTGTTTCCGTGGTCCGCATCACGTTCGCCCTCGCAATCCGTAGCCGAATCAGCATGCTGCATTTTACCGCGGAACTATTGGCGGTTTGTAAAAGAGCCTGCTGCGTCGATACTCGCTACTCGAGAATGTATACGACGAGCGCTGTTTCACGTGCGTTGGGAGTATGTGCATCCTGCTGTTTCCATTATCCTTGCAAACGGAATATCAAATATGATTAAAATACTCATCACAACCGGCATTACTCGCAGATACCTTTCTCGTCATAAAGTATCTGCTCTATACGCCTTTCCAACAGCTTCTCTACCTCCGATGTTTCGTGAACTGAAAAAAGGATATAAACAAATGTCAACTGTTGATTCGTTAATTGCCGCTCAGGCGTAAGATCTACAAAAAATCGAAATGTTCGGCTTGTCGTAAACCAGATTAAAAACTTATGCTTTGTTTTTTTTGTTTTTTGTTTTTTGTTTTTGTAGATTATGGAGGGCACGGGAAAACCCACTCGTAATAGCTTTTAGATTTTGCTTACGACGTCATACACCGCGTATAGGGAATTTGGAGAGGAAATGTGATAGCACTAAGTTTATTGGGAAAAGAGAACACAGGCAAATCTGTTCACACACACGCAACCATGTGAACAGATTCCTGTTGATACTGTCAGGTTTGCGTCACATGTGAATGAATTTACACTCGCCTGTTATTTATTTTCGATTATTTCATCGCTAAATTTGTGCCCTCGACCCTTATGCGTACCCCGAGTGTCCGATTTGAGAAACCACCTGGTGATCTATGTGAGCAGAAGAGCGGTAAAGTTGTCCGGTGTGTATCCAACCGTGTTTGTTTATTTTGTTTTTTGTTTTTTGTTTTTTAAAAAAACAAAAAACAAACCAAACCAAGTAGTTCCGTTCACATTTTTGTATTGCAGTCCTTAATATAGATATGTTAAACAACACGGCAATCGGCCCCGACATGCTAATGGCGTGGTAGGGCATGCTAGGACTGCAGATTCCCACTTTCCAATTGTTTTCACCTACCTATTGATCGGTTTGTCATACTCGCAATCCACAAGTCCGCTGCTCCAATCCATAATGTTCCGCTCCAAAGACCTATCACCCAAACTGGCGATGATTCATCGCTTAAAATGGTGCGATGAAGGCATGTCACTGCTCTCGATACGGTAGCTGTGCTCTCGCGGAGTCTGTATAACAGCGACACAAGTGAACATGGCGATCCGACGGATATATCATGAATGGCCAAACGGGTATGCATGACAATTTGGCCGTTTAAATCTGCGACGTAAATGGCACGCGCCAAATAAAAAAATAAAATATATTAAATGCAGGCGGAGTAACTTACGTTTTTGTTATGAACTGGAGTTTTGAAATAGAGGATGGTGGAGCAGAATGCGATTTATAATGAACAACAAAATTAATAGAGATGGTGGAATGTTAGAACATTGTCTAAGCAGTCAGCTTCGAACAAAAACCCGCATATTCCTTGTACTCTGATACGAAACAGCATTTAACTGGAATCGCCGCCATTATAAAGCATATTAACTTACATTTCGCCAACCCACTTGCTCACGTACCCATTACCCAACATCCCAATCCCTTTATCTCACCATAGGTTGTTTCTTTATCTTCGTCTCTTCAACATCCCCACTTCCATTACACAATTCGCAATCGTCATGGGTATTCCTGATCTCGAGGCTAGTAATCATGGGATAGACGGTAAAATACGAGCCATTCCTCCAATGATAAGACCAAGAAAGAATCGACACAGGCTACTACAAAAAGCGCCGGCAAACAACAAGGCAAGATCGGCAAGGCAATTCCACCACCGGATAATGGATTTTTATGAACCGGTTTTTGTTCCCCCCAGAAAAGAAGCAGCGAGGCTGGCCTTGGTGTGACAGAGATGTAGTGAACCTCTTCGACGTCGCGCTGAATTCATTGATGCAATGAATTCGTATTATATCATAATGCCTCTACAACCCTTTGACAATTATTTGTGTAAAGTAAACCCCCAACTATCCATTGTATCGATACCTGATCTCTTGCACAAATGATTGTTACGTGGTATCTCTGCCTGCATAGATGAAGCGCTACATATTGGACATTAGTAATAGCACCCAGATGCAGACAGCAAGCGGCGATCTTTGACGCGGAGACCTCCTTCTCCGGAACTAAAGAACACGCATACTCTTAAAATTGAACCCCTGATACCTATTCTGCGGATCGATCCTCATTGAGCCTGTGAATCTCGTTCTCGTAACTCAGATGCAACCCGGACCGTTACGACCATGTCTAGACATTCCATCTTTTTAGCTGGATAGTTGGAGATCACATTTTCGTTGATGTGATCGGTGTTGATACAGCTGGCATAGAACTGTTAGGAGCGCGCCAGCCCCGGATCATGAAACCGATGTCGAAATACCTCAAACGCTCAAGCTTCAGTCAACAGTGAGTGAATGGTATCATGGAGTTGATGTCCGAGGGCAAGCTGGGCCAACGAAATAACTCCTTTCTGCAAATGGAAGGGAGAAACAAACGGCACCACCCAAAAAATCATCGCTAACCAATCCTCTCTGCCTATCTATTAAATCCCACACAACAATTACATATTCAATCACCGCCCCGCCCCGCCCCGCCCTGCCCCTGTCCCGACCCGCTCCGACGCACCATGCTTGTGGGTCCAGGCACCCGAGCACTGTTCCGCCCTGAACAGACGAAGCCCTGTAAGCAGATTGGATTGGCGTTGCTGGCGTGACTGGCTTGTTTTTGAGTGGTGGCGTTCGATTATCCATCTCGGGGGTGCCTTATTGTGGAATACGGCCTGCGAGCTTCAATGCGAAGGAATGAGCAATTTCGTGCGCGGAATCAATGGTTACGGCAGTTAGTTTGGCATGATGCATGTCTTTTGACTCATCCGCACTGGCTTTACCGGGCGAACTTTTAGCCAATATAACAATCTTGTACAAACTCTATTCCCACGGTAGATATGCGTGTCACCTACGCGGAAATATATGCGCATTGATGTATGGCACTGGTGTGGCGAATGATCTCAGAGCCTTAGGCTGCGTGTTGTTGAATCAAGGCCAAGAAGAGCATAGGAACGTTCAAAGTAGTGCTGGTATTTTTAGACCTTCACTGAAACTTTATGCACGATCAATATAGATTTAATATATTTTCCTTTGTTGACTTTCGCTCCATGAATCTCGTTAGGAATGCATTTATGAAAAAAGTAAGAAAGCCATCTCTGATTACCCGATGAGCAACACTAAATTACCATCCTCTCTTGTGCTTGAAACTAAATTACTCGAAAGGAACATTTACAATCGTGAGCCATTTGTATTTTTTTTATTTTATATTCATTCCCCCCACCCCCCACCCCCTTTTTTTT
>RBNI01007595.1:0-10150 GCA_003990745.1 Jimgerdemannia flammicorona | reverse complement strand
TATATTCCCTTGGCTTTAAATACTGCATTTATATACTTAGGCATACTCTCTATTAAACCTATACATATACTTACAGGAATGGCATTCCACTCCTTTTTAACATACTCCCAAAGTTCTATTATCTCCTTTAGTACCTCTTTATACCCATTTAGCTTTTGTTTAAGATAATGCCAGAGGTATTCAATTGGATTAAGGTCTGGGGATTGCATGGGCCAGTCAATTAGTTCAATTGAATGGTTATTGAACCATTCACATGCCTTCTTGGACATATACTTGGAATCATTATCTTGTTAGAATATCATCATTTTGGGGTCAATGTCATAATATTTGAATGTTTACTGTAATTCATCATCAAGAATACTGGTATATAGATCCACATTCATAGTACTATCAATCTGACATACAAATCCAGATCTATCATACATCATATAGCCCTAAAGCATGAGCAATCTGCTATCAAATTTTACCATTCTAGATACCAGATGATCAGAAAGTCCTTCACTAGGCTTCTTTCACACCCATATCCATCTGTCTGATCCTAGGCAGTTAATCTTGGTCTCATTGGAGAATATGACATATTTTCAATCATCTTCAGTTCAGTCTTTATACTTTTGAGCAAAGGCAAACTGAGCTTTGACATGGTACCATAATAACCTTAGTCTTTTCTGCTTTGTTATAGCCTTCAATCCAGCATTTTTCAGGACTTGGCAGACAGTCTGATTATAAATGAATGCTCAGCCATCATTTCTAAGATCTTTGGCAATTATAGAGATAGTATCCAACTTGGTAGATGTTGCTTGACATATAATCTATAATTTATCATGAGTTGTTAATAGGCTCAGATGACCTTCTTTAGATAAATTGATGTCTGTACAATATTCTTTTCAAAGTCAACTGACTGTTATAAGACTAACACCTGTGTTCACAGCTATCTTGCAGGTAGATAGACCCAAATTTACTTGATTAATGATAGTATTTCAAAGGTCAACACTGATTTCTTTTATAATTTTAGAAGGGGTTTTTTTTGGAGAAAAAAAGGTATGAGTATATGGAGGAATACTTAAAGAACAACTGTGTGAATTTTCATGTGTATATGTCAACTACTGAATGCTCTAGGGGGTAATCCATCATTTAGACAATGACTACAATAAAACTATAACAATGCTCAATCTTTTTTAGAAATTACATTGTGATTAGAAAATTAACTTAATTAGTATAAAACAGTAATAATTAAGATTACCTAGGATACAGGTATAATATATAATTAATTGATATTTTTATATATAAGAATATAATTTAAATGATTCAAATATATAATTAATAGAATCATTATTACAGTTTTGGAAGTCACTTACTAGGTGGGCTTAGTAACTCATCCAAATCAGCAATATTTGTGATCTAGGATATAGTTGACTTTATTTCTGGTTACTGATCAATAATTACTAGATCAGAAGATAGTATAGTTCTCTCTTTAAAAATATTTAGAATATATGGCTAAAGTTGAGATATATGAAATACTAGGTGAATTCTTCCTAATATTACTAGAAGGTTCAACTTATATATGATAGATCTGTATTTCTTGAGAATTTTAAATAATCCAATATAGTAAGGTCTAAGTTTCTTTTTTGGATCTATATTGCTTAGGATCAGATATCAGATACTGAGTAATACTTATTCTTCTATTTCATAAGTAACTTTTCTATTTTTGCCAGTATATACTATTTATATCTTTTATACTTCTATAATAGTATCTCATACTTACTAAATATTATCTTATATAGTATTAGTAATTTCTTATGCTACTAGTACTATAGTTCAGATAATAACTATCAGAGTTCATAAGTATTATCTATAATTTAGATAAAATGGTATCATCTTAGTACTTATACTTGAGCTGTTATTATATATATATAAACTCAGCTAAGGTTAGCTTCTCATTCTAATTATTTTTCTTATCATCTATTTATGAATAGTATGCTGTAGACATTTTCAGTTATACTTCTAGGCTTGAAGAGTGCTTGTCAAAAGTTATTTGTAAATTTGTATCTCAGTTTGAGATAATTACTGATGATAGACTATAAAGATAGAACTAGTACTCTCAAATAAATTAAATCAATTGAAATCAAATTAAGAGTCATTTGAATCAAATCAAATTGAGGATTTTTCAATTCAAATCAAGTTCAAATTGAATCAAATTCAAATTGAATTAAGGGTTAATTTAAATACTATTTTTTAAAATATAATAATTTAATAAAAACATATCCAAATTTAACCATCTTTAGCTTGTTAGATTTTTCTTATATAGAGAAATCTAACAAGCTAAAGATCATTAAATTTAGATATGTTTTTATTAAGTAATTATATTTCAAAAAATAAAGTTTGAATTAAATCTCAAATTGAATTAGACCTTTGATTTGATTCAAATCAAATTGAATTGGACCTTCAATTTGATTTGTTGAAAGCATTAGATAGAACACATTGTTAATAAATAGCTGTACTGTTTTTAATACTATTATAGTAGTAGTTATTACAACAAAGTGGGTCTGCTTGCTGAGATAATCAATAAAGATGATGATTATATCTCTGCTTTTCATAGGTTTTAGCAATTAGACAATAAAGTCTATTTTAATATGATTCTAATTTTAAGTGAAAATTAGTAGCAGTTGTAGAGTGCTAGCTGATGTCTAATTGTTAGGCTTATATCTTTGACAGATATTACAGAACACAATGTAATTCTTAATATCAGATATTATTTTGGACTAGTAGAAGTCTTGGATAATATATTGGTATGTCTTGTCAAAGTTTATATATCTAGCTATAGATATATTATATAGTTCTTATAGGATTTATAAATAGATAAAAGTATTAGAAATTTAGATTCTTGCATTATTAAGATATATATATATCTATTTTGGACTAATATATTCTTATAGATTTTTTTTCATGATATTGCTGCCTTCTTTGAAAATTTGTTTAGTGATTTCTTATATATACTCTTTCTTGATTTCTTCAAATAGGTAGATAATAATATTACTGATTGCAGTATAGTCATCTTTCTGAGCACTTCAGAAGAGTGTATCAGATACTTCATTCTTAATTCTAGCAATATACTTGATTTCAATATCAAAGAGTACAAGGATCTACATCTATCAAGTCTGTCTTTTTATAAGAATTGACTAAGTTTGGATATATTAAAGGGCTTAATAGTTAGTCTATAAAGTGAATATTTTATTAAAGAGAAAGTATCTCCATATTTGTAGAGATCAGGTAATAGTGAAAAGTTTCTTATCTTATATAGTATAATTTTATTTATATTCATTGAGTTTCTGAGATAGGTAGATAATAGAGTATTTGTATTGAGTTAGGATATATAGCTCTAATAGTAATGTTTAAAGTATTAGTAGTAACCATGGAGGATCTTATTGAGTCAAGACTAATTAAGATCAGTATATTAATCAGTATTCTCTTAAGAGTATTTATGACTATAGTATATACTTCTATCTATTCTTTTTTAATATTAGCTCTCTTCTTGGTAAGACTTGTGAGTAGAGCAGCAATTGTAGAGAATCCTTAGATGAATCTTCTATAATATCTCACTAATTTATTGAATCTTTATAGAGACTTGAGAGTCTTTGAGATAAGTCAATTGTAGATTGTTTAGGTCTTCTTGAGGTTGATAGCAATACTGTTTTCTGAGATAATATGTTCTAGGTATTCAATTTTCTTCTTAAAAAAGTAATATTTCTTTCTTTTTACTAAGAGCTTGTATTTATAGAGTATGTTAAAACCCTTTCATAAATATTATTAATAGATGATATTGCTTATACTATATATTAGAATATTATTCAGATAGATCAGAATAAACACTCTGAGATATTTTTGAAAGATATCATTTATTAGTATTTGGAATATTGCTAGTATATTAGTGAGACTGATTAGTATCACATAGAATTTATGGTGTCTAAATCTTGTCTAAAAGATAATTTTGAGAATATCTTCTTTTTTAATATAGATTTAATGATATCTAGATATAAGATCAATGAGTGAGAAGATTTTAGTCTTGTATATTTGGTTAGATAGTTTATCAATTCTTAGAAGTATATATTGATTCCTAATTGAGATCTTATTGAGTGCTTATTAATTGATATATATTATTACATAGTAGTAACTGAGTCCTTCAAATATATCAGATTCTCTTCAAGGTATATCTCTTAGACTAACTCAAGTTTGTTATAAGCAAGTTCTTATTAGAGTGCCTTTCCAAAGTCTTATAGTCCTCAAATGTCTTATCTTTAAACTGTCTTGTTATTTTTTTAGATTGCTTTCAAGGAATTGTGTATATTGTACTGAGTAGACTGACTTTATTTTAAAGAAAATAAGAGGAGTATTTATACAAAATATAATTCAATAGTTACTAAGATATAAAACTAAATATAAATTCCAATAACTAAATAAAATGCTGGAATACAGAAAACTGCCAAGTTTCAGTATCAGTACAGATGATTGCACAGGTTCAGAATGCTGGTGTAATTTTGAATATATAGGAAAAGAGTACTGAAATAATTCTGAGTCATAAGGTTAGAATGCCAGTGAAGGAACAGCTGTTATACAGGAAAAGAATGCTGGCATAATTCAGTATAACCAAGGGACTTAGAGCAGAATGTTCAAGACTATGGGGGCTTCATCCTTATCATTGCTGAAGGAGATGAGATTCATGAATGTTTTGTCTATTGTTTCGCATATGTTGCATAGAATAATATTATCACCAATAATATCATCACATTTGGCAGAGGCTCTCCAATTTATGACATTCTCTCCTACAAAGTAAGGAACAAATGTGGGGTCTTGGGGAGGTCTGACCTGGATGCTGGGGTCTTGGAATATAGAGATCAATCCTTGCAGGAATTGATCTAGGTTGTTCTGGAAAATGAGATGCCAGAAGTCTTCTACTTCATCACTATTGAGGGTGATAGTGGACTGGGCTTCTGTAGCTACTCTGGCTTCTAGTGCATTGATACAGCAGGCTGACAGATCTCTGAAGTCTGAGACTCTAATATATTCCAAGTTGGGAATTGACCATGGTGTATGCCTGAAGATCTGATGAATATTCTTAGCTGTCCTTATTTCACATATATCTATGGAAGTGATATCTTGTAACTCTTGAGAGCTAGCCTATGGGAACTCTCAGCAGAGAAGGTTTTCTATTTCATACTCCTGCCATATTTGGAGGTATTCGGTAGCAATAGTGATCCTTGTTTCCATTTCACAACAGTAGAGAATAAAGTGATAAGGATCTCCAGTATCCAGGTTGAGGCTAGGAGTCCTTTTTGTGCAGGTCCTCATGGCTCTTCTGATGTCTTAGAACATTCTTTCTTCAACTGGGGTACCTTGGTAATTCCTTGACCTTGAGATTTGGCAAGCAGTAGGCATTTTGTTTATGGTAAGTCTTTGAGCTATTTTGGGATTAGTGGGTCTTATTGAGTTACTGCTACTGCAGTTTCTTGATCCTTCTTTTATATTCCTCAAGATGCCTATACTGTGGTCACAATGACTCACAATTGGTCATTATTGCTCATCTTGTAGTCTAGGTGAGTTATGCTATATGATCTTCTTGTGCTCTGATCTGGTGGCTTATAAGGAATTACTATCTCTTATGCTGATGTTATCATTCTGAGGTCACTATTACAATATATAGGGACTTCTATCCTTCTTGTAGACAAAAAGGATTAGATACTATATGGTGATTTTGATAGATGGATGAGACCTTTGCTTGTTAATTTTGTTAGTTATTTCTTGAGAGTTTTTAGCTTAGGTTGGACTAGTTAATATATTCTAAAGTAGAGAGGATCTGAATCAGAGATGGTCTCAATACTATATTCTACTACTTGGATTGGTAATAGTTCTTGGAGTTCTTGGAAAATATCTTCATATCACACCTTTCACCGGTAACATTCAGGTGACACAAGATTTGGACAACACTTTCTGCGAAGTTTCTGGTGAAAAGCGACTATCAACATGGCAAGCAATGAGCATTCTGGTGAGCATGGCGGCCAGGGAGGCAGTAGTGCCTTCGCCTGGCAGCAGGTCGGGAGTAAGAGAGGGGATGGTTTGGGGATGCCAGGGCCCTCTGTGGTTGGCAGCGGCACTGGAGGAGGAGGACGAGGTGGGCTGTGACAGAGAGGTGGAGGGAGGACGACCTTTGCTGACAAGGTCAGAATGGGGAAGATGGCAGCAGGGCTCAATGGTTGGTTGGGACTGGGGAAGGCGATGCCGGTTTCGGAGGGAAGGCAAGGGGGACCCCCCATGGGAGCTTCAGGCAGTATGGGGGGAGGGAGAGTAGGGGGAGGAGATGTGACTGCTGATGGGGCTGTGACGGCGAATCTGGAAAAAAATCCAGATGGGACGGTGGTCGGCGGATCAGGACAGAAGGAGGGTACCAGGCCCGGGGACCTGGCGGATGGGGTGACGGGCATGGTGTCAGCACCGTTACTCAAAAAGTCGCGGTCGGAATTCGCGGTCACATTGTGCTTCCACAGCTTAGCTGTGACTGCGAGGATGATTCTGGGGCTGGTGGCGCAGGAGGTGAAAGGGGCGGTGACAGTCAAGTTCCTGAAAGGGAAAGAAGGGATTGAAGTTGGGTTCGAGGAAGAGGTGTCGATGTTGGAGGCGGTGGAGAAAGGGGTTGCAGTAGGTGGAGTGGTAGTTCCTATAGCAAGATGCATGCACTGGGACCCACGAGTGGTGCAGTTGACGGTGCTGGATCTTTCTACGGTGTCGCGGGAGAGGGCCAGAGAGCTGATTGTGGAGGTGGTCAAGGAGTATGGCGATATCATTGACATCGGGTTCAAAGTCTGGGAGGGTACGGATCTTAAGACGGGAGATGTCGACATTAGGGTGCGTCTGTTTGGACGGGAGAACACCGGGAAGACAAGGGACTGGCCGGCGACTCTCAAGTGGGGTCCGGTCGAGTGCAGGGTTTCCCGGGTGAAAGGGACGCCAGAGGAAGAGGAGGATCTACTGGAGGCTCTTGAGGATCTGGCGGGAGCTGTCGAGAGGAGACGTTTGGCTTGGATGGAGTATGAAGCCAAGACGGTGGTGGAAATTGTGGATGGGAAGAAAATCAGGATGGACCGGGGAACCTGGGAGAAGATGCAGGGGAGGCGAATTCAGAAGGAGCTGTTGGCGAAACTGGGAGGTGGCACGGCGGAAAGTGGAGAGAGAGGAGGTGGAGTAGGGTTGAGGGAGAGCGACTGGGCCGGGGAGCCCAGAGAAGTTCAAGAGGTGACCCAAGGGGGCCTTGGTGAGGGAAGGCAGAGTGGCGGGGTGGAAGATGCCGAAATGAGTGTGGAAGTACAAACACGGTACGAGGTCCCGGGAGGGGCCGGTGGTGAGGAGGAACTTCTCGATGTTCTGGAGGAGGAGTGGGATGAGTCGGGGAGGGGGAACGCATGGGTGGCTCCTGTGGTGGGGTTGGAAGGGAATGCCCAGGATGCGGAGGCCGAGGTGGATGAGGAGAAGTGGCTGTGGAAGACTCTGGAGGGGGTGGCAGCAGAGGAGCTAGGTGGTGAAGATTTCCGGGTTATGAGTGATAGGCACTGGGAGGAAATTCTGCATGGTGAGGAGGTGCCAAAGAAGATCTGGAATGAAATTCTGGCGGTGCTCTTGGAGTCTGTGGAGTATCAAGTCGACGATCGGAGGGAGGAGGAACTTCGAGTGATTGTGAATGATAGGGCGGCTTACTTGTGGAGCTCGAAGAAAGGGCTGGAGAAGTGGGGAGTCATGTGCAAGGAGTATCGGACTGAACTCGAGGTAGTGGATGGGGCGGAGTGTCAGGAAATCTTGGTGGCACTGGATGCCCAGGAAGAGATGGAAGATGAGTTGGAGGCGGCACGGCGCCTGGATCTGGAAGGGGACAGGAGGAGCATGGAATTCTAGATCGTGATCTCTCTACCAAACTTTATTCAATATGAACAGTATAACTAGAATCTTCTCTTTGAACGTCAATGGGTTACGGGGGGCAACACGGCGTCAAAATATCTTTGGCTGGTTGAAGGGTCTGGAGGCAGATGTCTTCTTACTACAGGATGTGCAATATGAGGTGGAGGTGGACCTACTAGAATGGACTCGGGAATGGGGTGGGGTGGCTGTTTGGACTGGACAGGTGGGAATCTTGGTTAGAAAAGGGATGGGGGACATTGGGGACATTGGGCACTGGGGGAGTTGGCTGGTGTGGGGAGTATGGAGGAGACCAGGTTGGAACCCCCTGACTGTTGGGTCTTATTACTGCCCAGCTGAGAGAGGGGAGCGCGTAGATTGGATCCGGGGCTTGCGGGAGGCAGGGGTCTTGGGGGAAGTGGGGGTGGACTGCCTGGGGGGGGACTTTAACATGGTGCGGGATGCTGTGGTGGATAGGACTGATAGGGGAAGAGGGATGCGTGGGAAAAGTGGAGGGATGGAAGATTGGATGGAGGTGGAAAGGTTGAGCTCGTTGGTGGACTCGGGGTGACAAGTCTGGGTCGATCGCTGAATTTATACTCACTGGGTAGCAGGACTGGGTTCCAGGATTGACTGGGTGTTGACGGCAGAGTGCTGGGGTGGGGATATTTGGGCAGCACTGGAGGTGGTATGATGCCCGTGGTCTGACCACTGGGGGCTAATTGGGAAGGGGAGATTTGGGGGAAGTAGGGATGGGCCTGGACATTGGCGGCTCAACACTTCTTTATTGGAGGATGGTTCTCTATGGGCTGACTGGGAGAGGGAGGCAGCAGCGAAGATAATTAGTTGGAGGGAGCAGGGATTGGTTATTGGGGACTGCTGGCGGAGGATGAAGTCGAGTGCTCAGAGGTTCTGGAGGGAGGCAGGGAAAGGAAGAAGCGCACAAAGGTGGAAGCATGTGCAATGGGCTTCGTATAGATTGGTGGTCCTTTTGGAGAAATGGGCAAAGTGGAAGGAGGGGGATGGAGTAGCTGAATGGTGCATTCTACGGTTAATGAAGGAAGTCGAGGAGCTGAAGGGGGTGTTACGAAGGGAGGAGGAGAATCAGCTGAACGGACTGGTGGCGAGACTGCGGTGGCAGGGGTTGGAGGAAGGGGAGCGGCCCACGAAATTCCTCTCCCGGATGCTTCAGGCACGAAGGACCAGGCAGCGGTGGGATGGTATCTTGGATGAGGATGGGGAGATGGTAACGGGTACACCTGAGATTTTGGGATTGCTGCAAAACCACTGGAGTAGTTTGTGGAGCGAGGAGGAGGGAGGTGAGGATGCACTGAACATTGAGCGGATGTTGGAAGACTGGCACCCGGACCCGGCCATGGGGCTGGGGATACTGGGGGACCCCATACGTGGAGAGGAGGTGTGTAAAGTCCTGGCGTCGACAAGTAGAGGGACTGCTCCGGGGGAGGATGGGCTACCTTGAGATTTCTGGAAGAGAATGGTTAAGGTAGAAGGGGCCTTGGAGGAGATCACGGCAATGTGTGATGAAGTTATTCGATCCGGTGCTTGGATTGGAGGTCAGCGCCTAGGACTGGTCTCACTGCTCTTTAAGGACAAGGAGAGAAAGGAGGATTGGAAGAGTTGGCGTCCGATTATGCTCCTGGATATGGACCGTAAGTTGGTGATGAAGATCTTGGTGAACAGGCTTCAGGGGATTGCCCAGCAAGTTCTGGGAGTGGAGCAGCGAGGGTTTGTAGGAGGTCGGTTGATACGTGATGATACTGCTTGGGTCCATGGAGTGATAGAAGGGGCTAGGGCAGATGGGGTTGATGGCCGGTTGGTATTCCTGGACCAGGAGAAGGCGTATGACAGGGTGCGGAGAGTCTGGCTGGAGGGTGTCCTGAGACGTATTGGTATTCCGCTGGATATTCGGAGAGCGTTAATCAGCCTTTTGGAGGGCAGTCAAGCGGCGTTAGTGGTGAACAGCCACAGGGGAATGAGTTTCCCGCTAGGGCGCGGAGTGCCACAAGGGGATCCACTGTCCCCCATTCTATACGCCCTGTCCTTGGAGCCCCTTTTGGACAGGATACAGCGCCGAATTGGGGGTTTGAACATTTTGGGGATTAACTGGAAAGTCGGGGCCTTTGCGGATGATATGGTGGTCGGTTTGGGTTCCTTTGTTGATGTGGAGGAGCTGCGCAGGACTGTGGAATGGTAT
>RBNI01007594.1:0-10150 GCA_003990745.1 Jimgerdemannia flammicorona | reverse complement strand
AAAAAAAAGACATCCCAACAACAGTAATAACTAGTAGAACTTCTCAACAAATATCAAGATATTTCACCACTAATTATGGCAACCTGCCATACAATCCATCATACCACCACAGCATAAATACAGAAAATGCAACACCCATCCAGCAGAAATCCTATAGAATACCCCATCACTTAAAAATATTCAAAAAGGAACATATTCAAGAACTCTTAGACAATAGAGTCATCTGACCCTCTACTGGTCCCTGGGCCAGCCCTATACTTATTGTACTAAAGAAAGGAGAATAGAGACTCTGTGTGGATTACAGGAAACTCAATTCAGTCACTGAAAAGGATACCTATTCTTTGCCCAGAATTGATGACCTTCTGAATCAGTTATAAGATGCCAGATACTTCAGCAGTATGGACCTTTTTGCAGAATTCTATGAAATCTCCATAGACCCCAAAGACATTCAAAAGACAGCCTTCTTTGCTCTAAGAAAACTGTTTGAATATCTCTGAATGCTCTTTGGACTTTGCAATGTACCCCCCCACCTTTCAGAGAATGATGAATTTGGTCTATATCCCCTTGATCCACCACTGCCTGATTGTATATATGGACAATTCCAACATCTATTCAGCAAATTTCGAAGAACACCTATACCACCTAGAGGAATTCTTCAAGCTCACCTATAAGAACCACTTGAGACTGAATGCAAAGAAATGCTACTTTGGGAAATAGAAACTTGAATTCCTGAGATTCATAGTCTCAAAAGAAGGAACCCATATAGACCCAAAAAAAACTGAAAAGATAAATAATTGGCCAGCACCCAAGACCCCAAAGGAAACATTATCATTTCTGATGTTAGTATCTTACTACAGAAGGTTTATCAAGGATTTTGCCCAAATAGCTGCCCCAATCTGAATCCTTCTCAAGAAAGGAGTGCCATTTAAATGGATAGAATCATAAGAAACAGCCTTCAAAGAACTCAAGAACCACATGACTACAGCACCAATCCTTGTATGCCCCAATCTACAGAAGCCATTCATCTTATATACAGATGCTTCCAAAGATAGCCTAGGAGCAGTTCTAGCCCAAGAAGGACCTGACCAACAACACCATGTGATAGCTTATGCAAGCTGAGCTACCAATCAGCAGCAGATGAACTATGGTAGCACCAAACTGGAATACCTTGCAGTTATATAGGTGGTCACTCTGTTCAAGCATTACCTCATTGGAAAAAGGTTCACTCTGATCACAGACCATACAGCCCTCGAATGACTATTCAACCACAAGGAACCCACTGAAATCCTGGCCCACTGGATCCTTATCCTTCAGGATTACAAGATCACCATCATTCACAAAGCAGGAAAAGTCCACAACAATGTTGATGTACTTTCCTGCCAGCCCCAATGAACCAGAAGAAGGGTGTCCTGAGGAACTACACTCTAAAGAAAGCTCTTTAGACCATCAAGGCACAAGAAGATCTCATCTGAAAAGAATATCAGAAAGCTCACCAAGGACAGGTGAATATAGAAGAAAAGCTGTGAACAACATACTAATATTGGCCCAACCTCAGAACACAAGTCTGGGATATACTCAAGAAATGTAATACTTGCCAGAAGTACTAGGGAAGGAAGAACTATCAAGCACCATTGCAACCAATTGCACCACCAGACAACATCCTTCAGAAATGGGGAATAGATATAATTAGACCTCTACCAGTTATACCAAGAAGAAACAAATACATCCTTGTATTTGTAGAACATCTGACCAAGTGGCCTGAAGCTTTCCTAATAGAAATCACAGATGCCCTAACCATTGTAGGTCTTCTCCATGGACTCACACTCAGATATGGACCCCCAGAAGAACTCATCTCTGACTGAGGCATAGAATTCATCAACAATATAATCACAAGTTATGCCCAAATTCACAAGATCCACCTTAAATGGACTACATCATATCACTCTCAGACCAATGGTATGACAGAAAGAATGAACCAGACCATTAAGAAAGGACTTGCCCAAGTCAATCCTACCAATGAGACCTCTGCTTACCTGAGATCTTATGGGAAATTTGGAACACCCCTGCTGCCTTCACTAGACAAAAGCTATTCAAAATGATATTTACCAAGAGGACCAGAACTGATAACCATAAGAATCTCAGAGACCTCCTCAAAAAGGCAGAATAGTTACATAATCAAGCCTCAGGTCAGATTATCAAAGCCCAAGAAAGACAAAAGAAGTATTATAACCAGAAACAGAAGGATCAGGAGATCAAGATTGGAGATCAAGTACTAGTTTGGAGAAGCATGATTGAAACAAATTTTGCTGCCAAATTGGAACCCAAATAGGAAGGACCTTATCTTGTACATAACCTCAGAGGAACCAGCATCTATTTAAGAAGCATGGATGGATGAACCCTGAGAACACTGGTACATATCAATCACCTCAAACTATATCTTCCCTCTACACCATGAGCCAAAGGATTGATCAGTGCCTCCAGACATTAGTCCTCAGCTCCTTCTAGACCCTATCAGTTCCTCTATCCCAATTCGGCCAAGCTAATGGAAACTCCCTTCAGAAGATCTAAGTTCACCAAGAAAATCTCACTCTGGCCAGATTCCTACTACAAGTCCACCAACTGTAGGCCTATTATGTAATTGGTGAATAATTGCAGAACCTTCCAGCCCCAGAGCAGACCTATATCAGGAACACTACAGGTCTGACCAGAAGAGACACTACTGCCACAGATAGACTATATACCATTTATAAATGAAATGTCACAGCTCTGACACAGGCACAGTTCTCCCTAAATGACATTCAAGGAATGAACCCTATCACCTATTTGAGCCTCATCAATTCCATCGAAATTCTATTCCCTGAAGAAGAAGAAGAGCCCATAGAATGGAATGACCCTAGTACAGACAATGAAGATGATGAAACAGGCATAGATGCAGAAGCAGTTTATGCTTATTAGGATGATGACTGGAGAACAGTCTGGGACAAACTATCCTTCAGTGGAGGCTGATGTAACAAACCAAAATGTACCACCTGAATTGTAACTTAGCTAGATGATATGAATAATTAGCATACTTAACCAGATGACATGGGCTCCTAGCATGACATGACTTCCAGTATATCATAGTTACTCATGCCTGCCATACTTATAATTAGCCAGACATACCAAAAAGGGTCTGTTTACCCATACTGACTCTGTACACCATACAGACTTTATATACTATATAGGTCCTGTACACCATACAGACTCTATATATCTGTCATAAGTAGCAAATCTATAGTTAGCCACATAGTAACCAGATAGCAACCACAATGTATAAATTACCCCAGAGATAAGAGTGAATAAACCTCAGTCTGAATTGAAGTGCAAACCAAAAAAGCCTCTAAAGATTGAGCATTGGTCCTTTTATTCCCACTCCAGTCTACTTTCCAATACAAAGCTTGAAGATTTTGCCACCAAGTTCAAGTAAAGAACTTTACCACCTTTGGAATTATTGTTATTAGTATACTTACCAGATAAGCCTG
The DNA here is from genome assembly GCA_003990745.1 of Jimgerdemannia flammicorona. NCBI lineage: Eukaryota > Fungi > Mucoromycota > Endogonomycetes > Endogonales > Endogonaceae > Jimgerdemannia > Jimgerdemannia flammicorona. Next base: position 6,629 of record RBNI01007594.1, on the reverse strand, counting down.
AAGAACTCAAGTCTCTGCCACCTAAGAGAAAGCTGTCTTGCTCAAGCCAGTTTCTGATGCAACTTCACATTGATCTATTTGCGCAAATGAAGCCAGTCTTTGATGCAACTTTGCCAAAAGACCCTTTCCAAGAAGCCACAAGCACATTTCCCAGTTGAAGCTACCGATTCAGAAGAATCTGTGCCATCATATTCCCAGTTGAAGCTGCCAATTCAGAAGAATCTGTGCCATCATATTCCCAGTTGAAGCCACTGTTTTCCAAGTTATCTGTATTCTCAGAGAACCCATGCCACCTAAGTTATTATTCCCAGAAGAGTCCAATTCAGAAAAACTTATACCATTTGAGTTATTTCCTAGTTAAAGCTATCATCTTTAAGAAGAAGCCTGCTAATTCAGAAAAATCTGCAACATCCATACCATCCAAGTTATTTGTTTGTTCCCAGTGAGCTCAATTTGGAGAACCTGCTACCAGTATAATTCCCAGTAAACCATCCCAGGAAGACCCCACATCATCCTCTATTCCCAGTAAGTCAAATTGAGTTATCCGCCAGAAATCACATACTTTTGGAAATTGTTATGCTACATGGAGATCATCACACAGAGATCACTGTCACTCAAGAAGGAAAACTACTAAATTGCCAGACCATCACACATAAGGAACTCATCATACTATACATGAAATTCTACCAATTCCCAGTTGATCTAAGAAGGAAAAGATATACAAATTGCTGCTACACCCAGAGAACTGTCCCAATTAGGAAATCGACATACAAATCACTTACAGATATCCAGATTGACTATTATACCACTAAACCCCAAGAATATTTTATTGCTTTTAACAAAGTAACTGGGGGCTCAAGCCAAACTACACTAACCCCCAATCTTGTAATTTGCCTCTATTGAGCTAGGCATGTTACAGTATAGAGAGTATTTATATAAGTTTGAAGCTATGACTAAATATAATATACTGGATATATCTATTTGTATTTATATTATATTTAGTATTCATAACTACTAGTTAGCAATTCCATTAGAATTTCAGTAGAAATTTTCATCAGATTTTCTACAGAAATTCCAATAGCTTATAGATATATAACAATTTATTATAACTTATCAGATAAAGTCAGAAGAACTAATATTCCATTTTGGTATTTTTGTCAGACTAAGCTAGAAGAACTAATATTTCACTTTGATATACTTGTCAGACTAAGTCAGGAAAACTGTCAAAATTTATTCTACTGCTGAGTTATATTAATTATCTATATAAATTATATAAATTAGATGACTATCTAATTTAGCCAGAGTCTTATAAAATTAAGATAGGAACCACTAAAATGATATAACTCCAGATTGGATTTATACAGCTAAATACTATTTAATATTTTATTACTTTTGACAAAGTAACAAGAGACTCAAGCCAATTTGCATAGCTGCTCTATTTCATAATTTGTCTCTATTGAGCTGGTATATTACAATAGTAAAAATATTATAAGTAGATTTAGAGAATCTGAAATATTTAAAAATTAATTTATAATAGAAAGTTTACATAACAAATAATATAAAAGAAAAATCACATATCTTAATCATGTTTAATAAATATTCAAAACAGCTCAAACATCAAAGACAATAGCAAAAACTTTGCTATATAATAATAAAATATTCAACATCAGAAAACAAGCTGACTGAAAGCACTATATTAGTTTATGTAACTGGTAGTAGTACATAGATTGAGTTTGTACTATGAACAGTACATTTTCATATAGTTATATAGTACATATATAGTATGTTATAGATTTCCATATTTGAAAGAGAGGAATGAATGAAATATCTAGACTCATCTGATTTATGAATACAAGTTGATATAACAATGGAGCAGTAAGGGGCCTAATAGAGGAAGTTATTCCATCTAAAGAGAAATAGCATCCAACTGTTGACAGTAGATGAACAGAGTAGCAACATTGGAAGATGCTGACCCCCTTGATCTAATGGTCTCCCAATTTCACAACTACCATATAGCACACTTAAATCCTTTTATTTTTGAATGATATTTATAGATAAGGCTTCAATGTATGGCTCATGATCAGCATAAGGTCATCTGAATCTGAATCAGAATGGAGTGCTTTATATATGAACAATATATAGAACAAGAACTTGCCACATAAAATAAAATAAAATAAAATAACCTTTCTGAATTCCAAAATCTCATTTAATTTCTGGCCTACTATCTAGTATTTACTTTCATCATTTAGCAATGGGCCAGCAATTTATATTCCAGGTCAAACAGTTGATGCCCAACTTGGAATAATAGTTGAATGTAGAATCATACCAATGGTAAATGAGAACATCAGTATTATTATTATCTATATCATTGTGGAATACATATTGACTACCTATAGCCAAGTAATTGCCATGGCCCAAGAGGACTGTGATGTAGTTTCTATTAAGGCAAGAGTTACCACCTTACAAAGAATTGGCTGGTTGAGAGATTGAGCAATTCATTTTTTTTTTTTTTTTTTTTTTTTAGTTTTGTATGTAGATTCGGTGTTGCCGCCTCCAAATGGTGTAAAACTAAAATATAACCTCGTTTTGCGCAAGCTTACATTTCCAGATTTCCGCCCATTGGTCATTTATTTTTTTATTTGATCGTGTGGGCGTGAATGGCCACAGCAAATCTTTCCGTGTGAGTGTAAATTAAATGGAAGCGACGCAAGTGAAATCGGATTTAATATGTATACGCCGATATTCAAACCATCCATAAACTATCGCATACATATATATATATATATTAAAATCGCAGAATCCCACCATGAACCCTAGGAATTGCCATTCTCAGCCGTGCTCATTTTAGGCGATCCTGTGAGCGTACGCACGCACCGCTCGCTGATCGTTTTGGTGTGCATGCCGGCGCCGCTGAGCCGTTCCCATCCCCACAGATACACGTTGTCCACTTACCGCTGAGTTGCCGCCTTTTGCTGGTATTTGCACAGAAGCTCGGTACACAAGGACACTGGCCTCGCGGTTGTTATGGAACTGGAAGGGATCATTCAACTCAGTTGTCTTGTATGCTTATGTCAGCCACGTTGTTTGAATGGTGGACCAAGATCATCTGCATACCTTCCAACTTCGTGAATAAGCCGCCACAGCGATCCCATTCTGGAGGCAAGGCTACTGACCATATTCTCGCATATTCTCCAACAGTGTCAGGTCGCCAAATACCCCATGCACAAAATAAAATCCCATCCGAGATCTTCAATGTCGCACACATGCAAGTACGAGACCCAATGTTTTTCCTCTTTCCGGGCAAGCCTTGGCACGGTGCGCGAGACCGAAGTTCCATTTCCGTATGGGGGTCTACCTCCGCCGGCAAGTACTGTCGAAAGTGACGACGGTGGCTCTTCCGTTCTGTTTTTCATTCTCCGTATCGCGGCCCGTCTAGGCCATCGTCGCAATGCATACCCACACTTTCGCATGATCAAATCCTGCGGACACCACGTCCCGAATGCCTTGAAACGATCTGCATTTCCACATATTAATTCCTTCAACCACGACCTGACCCGTTTGGGTGAATCAGACCGGGGACCGATGGGATTGTGACCCATCACTTTGTCCCTCCACCCCCTTGTTACGGGCGCCCGATGTTACATGTTCCCTTTCGGCTAGGCGCGAGCGTAACGACCTTGCGACGGGATTTAATTGTATTAGTTTTGGCCTGGGTTGCTTTGCTTTATTGGTGAGAGCTTTCGTTTTCTTCCGTGGGTCGGACGGTTGCGATGTGCGCCATTGTTAGGTCACACATTTATTCATAGAGTTGTCTCGCCCACGAAAAGTCAGAGATGCTGAGCAAATGCCGCTTTGACAAAACCGAAGATCCCATAACAAAATGGTCAAATTTGCCGAGTCAGCGGGAAACAGGATCAGGGAGATTCCGATCGTCCTAGTCATGAAGTTTATGCTATTCGGGATCGGACGGGTATTACGAATCATACTCTGTCATATTCATGTCAGATTCACGTTCTCCGGCTTGTTGTGTCGTACGACCGCTAAAAGTAGCCTTTTTCTTTTTCTTTTTTTTTTTTTTTAAACCGTGACCCCATGAGCAAGGCATTTGATTCTTCCGATGTACACACACTTCGGCTTACCGTGATAAAATGGATCCGTTTGCTTTTGATCGGTTCCGCTAAGTTGGTTTCTCTTGTCATCGTGTGTACCCTCATGTTTCTTTACAAAGTGGAACTTCATTATTCAAGGCCTCAATTTCATTCACACAGAACACAGAACGGTTGTCTAGCTAGTAGGTTTTGTATTTCAGGCCGTGACAGTCGCCTGACAGGTTTCTCTTGATTTGTCTGATTTGTTGTAAGCTAAAATGAGAGAATGTTTCCTTGTAGGCCATACAATAACAATAGCTGCCTGCTAACTAGGAGGATAAGCAATGACATGTTAGCCAGAGGTAGTGCAGACTGCATATCTTTTGGGATGTTTTCTTTCAACCTTGTTTTAAAAACAAACAGGCTGCCTCCTATAGTCGTGGACAGCTAACGGGCCTGCTGATAAGCGGGTTTACAGTAATGCATATTAGGCCGCGATAGAAGACGAATATCCCCAATCATACCAGAACCCTTAATTTTGGGGTATACAGTCCCAATTTGGTTTATCGCTCAAACCAAAAAGGTGTGTTTAGAATGGACAGTGCGTGGCTCTGGACCTCCCTGGTCCCTCCGCTGGATTAATGGCCGGAGTAATAATGAAGATGAACGCTAATGTAGGCCCGGGTCTTTTTTGACTGGCTGGAACGGACGAAAGGGCCGAAATGACTGCAGCCATGAATGACATAAAAGCCTCGGGCAAGCATGCCACTGCTGTTCGATTGATACCTCTTCATTCATTTGAAGTCTACGAGATATCGTCCCAGGCAGGCCTCTTGCTGGCTAATTGAGTGCATTGTTCGCTCCAGCCACTAAGACGGGAACCAATCAATCATTTAAGTGGTCACCCTTTCACTCCTCCCTTAACCTATTCCTAACAACCATGCCACGCGGAGGTAGTTATTTGATTTTGATCTGCTCCACTCGTACCGACCAACCTGATCCGCGCTAAATTAACACATTACCACAATCTCTGTAGGTCCCCCACCCAAAAAGAAGGGAAACAGCACTTTGCCGACTCTGGCAGATTATGCATCGCCTTACGCTTCCATCGCCGACCCGAATTTGCAGAAGTCGGGTGCCAACGACGACGACGACTACTTTGAGCCGCACAAGTACACCAACGATGGAAATTTGATCCCGAGCCCACCCCTTACACCACCCCCACGTGAGCGAAGGTCGTCCTCCACGACTTCGATCAAAACCCACTGCTCCGGTGACTCCGTCTCTTCTACTGATACCACCTATACCGTCATCAGCGCCCATTTGCACAACGATGTATTCACGTACCAGAGCCGTGGCGGCGCTCCACCCAAGCCTAAAAAAGAAATCCCGCCAGTACCGCCCCTTCCTTCGACGCTTCCAACGGCGCCGTTGCTGCCCAGAACCCCGATAGTGCCTCCTTCCGCTTCGCCTTCCAATTCTCCCGTTCTTTCGGCGCACTCTGTGTCGCCTCCGATGTCGCCAACTCCAACCAACTCGAGGTCAACGCCGACGCGATCTGGGAGGCTTCCGGCGCTGACGGATCTGACAATAGATGGCAGCGCAGCGCCCAACGGCAACAAGTACGCACGTTCAGAAGGTTCTCCCGTACGTCCGCGCATGCCGCCGACTTCTATGAGTGAGCCTGACATGTACAGCCCGAACGCGCGCCGTGCAGCCAGTGCACCACCGATACACACAGAGGATTGGCAGCGCATGTGCCTCTACGCCTCCGATTACGACTTTTAGCGACAATGAAGCCGAGAACGTATTGGTCCTCAACCTCTTTTAATACCAAGTTCCGGTGCTTTCCGCCATTCCCGGAGAACAAGCCATTCCTTTACAAACCGCGAGATGCTAAATGCCATGACACCAATCCCACGAACCACACCCAACACCCTTTCTGGCGGCAACAGATACGTCAATAGACTTGCGTGCGACGTCGCAGAGATCCTTTCGGATTTTTATTGGTTTTCTTCTTTGCGCGTTCTGTGCTTTTGATTTTGATGTACCTGTACAAAGTGTCTGTCTTTTCCAATGCCGTAGATTTCAAGGAGATATGTTTTATTGGCAATTCCGAATGTGGGACTTCACCCATAGTGTAAATAATGGTTCATGGAATGCTTTTTTATTTATTTATTTTTATTTTTATGTGTAATAGTAGCACCCTCTTACTGCCGATATATCTAAATATTAGATTTAGATGCTTGTCTAATGTTTTGACGTACTTCACTAAATATTTGAAACGTTTTTGATTTCTACTATGAGAAACATGTTGTAATGTTATATGTCAGTCGAAACCGATTGAAATTTAATATACTGTTGTGGGTACACTATTAAACATGTTTGAGGTGATACATGCTGATGTCATGAAAGGTTATGTGGCGTTCTCAAAATCGGGAGATTGTCGCGAGGCGAAACTTTACAATATTTAATATACTATCAAGGTCACCGCCACCTCCCGCCTCCACCCCCTCCCCCCCCCCCCCCCCCCCACCCCCC
>RBNI01007593.1:0-10151 GCA_003990745.1 Jimgerdemannia flammicorona | reverse complement strand
GGAGAGGGCTTGCCGTTTCCCAAGAATTCGAAGACTTCTTCCTCGTAGGTGTCTATCAGTGGTTCGAAATATCCCAGTTTTGTTCCCTTGGGGATAGTTATCACTTCGAAGCCCAAGTTTCTGATAGAGATGTGGATTGGTGACATCTGGTCATGAATTCGTTCTTCAGCCAGGAGGATGTGGCATTTCTTTAGAAGCTCCAGTGATAGTGCAAATATCAAGTTGTTTGCTTCTACTGGTAGGTGCACATCTAGGCCTTTTTGCTGGTAGGGCAGCAGGAGGATGTCTTCTCTTGCTCGAATTGGGCAGCAGATGTGGGGTCTCATTTGTCGGAATTGAGCAACTGTTGCTAAATGAACCTCGATAGGTAGTGTCCATAGATTTCTATTGGTGCTTCCAAAGCCTCCTTGTCCTCTGTTGGTACCTTCTAGTTGGTCTACCTCTTGAATGGTCGGCTGTGATGTCTTGATAAACAGGATTTGGCAGATGGCTTCCATAGGACTGAAGAATTGGCTGGTTCTACTAGAGTTGCAGATAATGGCCTTCAAGGGACCTTGGTAATCCTGATCGATGACTCCTCCTTCTACTGTGACTCCTTTGATTGCCAATGAGGATCTTGAGGCCAATTGTCCATAATGCCCAGGTGATATAGCAAGTGCAATCTGTAGGTCAAAAGTCCTGGTACTTCTGGGTCAGATTCTTGCTTGGTAGGGGAGGCAGAGGTCATAACCAACTGATCCTTCTGTTTGTGCAAGAGGTGGCTGTGCCCAGGGTGAAAGCAGCTTGACCTGGATAATAGTATAGGTTGAATTCGTCCCTTTGATGGTCTGGTCCCCAATCGTCGTCTTGCTCTGGTTGATATAGATGGTAGTCCTCTTCTCCTTCTGATGTTTCAAAGTATACCCGGTCTAGTGGGGTGACTCGAGTAACAACAGTAGTTATGTAGTCACTTCTGTCTGAGTTCTTCCTATAGATAAGGGTCTGATACTCCTTGGGGATATTCTCTTCTTCTTCTTGGCCTAAGTCTTGGGTCTGAAGGGGCGGTTCTGGTTGTCCTCTGAGTCATCTCCTTTCTCTTGAAGTCAAACCGTAATCTGGGTCACTTCTTTCTTCTGATTCGGTTTTCTGGCTACTAGTGTTGAATAGGGTCCTGGCCACTGTTCTGACAAGAGTGTGAGCTTTCTTTTCTGCTGAGGAGGGCTGTTGCTGCCCCTGGTTTGGTTGCTGACTTGGTCCTACTAAGTTCTCCACTGTAGATAGCTGGGTTCTTGAGCCAAATGGTCAAGTCTTTTTGAAAACTTTCCCAGTTGAGCCCCCAAAATGTGACGTCGGGTTTGTATCCCTTGTTCTCTTCCAATGCTCTTCAGGTATGACTCAGGTGAAGCGCGTGACGTATAACTGAAGGCGTTGGTGATGTTCGTGGGTCGATGGTCACGTGACAGGTCGTTCGATTCATGCAGTAATTGATAATAGCGGGACTTTGATTGTTCAATGGTGGTGACTCAGGACGTTGATGGCTCAATTGTTTAGTGGAAAAGGCGGCGATTATGCTGGCTAAGTTTCCTGGTGGCGATTAACTTGGCAGCAAACTTGAATTTATGCAGTGACGACGGGCTTGGCTGTAAGCGGTCAATTAAAGCGGTCCGTGGCGCAGTAGGTTGGGGAAAACAGAGGTTGACGGCTCACTCGTCCGTCTTGACTTGTTAACTTGAAAGGTTCTGGGCAGTTGTTCGTGTAGGCTGGCAGGTCGGTCTTTGGTGGTCTAGTATCCTTTGGCTGGGTATCCTTGGGTTTCTGGGTCTTGAATCTCGAATGGCAGTCTGAATGCGCGGCAGTCGTGGTCTTGAATGGTGGTCGAATGGCGGCAGTCAGGTAATGTTTTCTTTCCGTGGCAAGAGAAAATTCTTTAACTCAAACTTCCGAGCGATCCATTGCTCTAGGTTGTTATCTTGTTCTCAGAATTTATCTGGTCTCTTGGAGGCAGTGGTTTCTTTGTAATCCTTTTTACTTTTAAACACAAACTGACTGAGGCTTTATTCACTCTAAGGATATGGGTTATTTATACAAGTTTGCTAGCTATGGGGGGGGGGCGTGACTAAGGCTAAGGTATACTATGTTGTGGCGAACTTTGCTATGCTATTGGCTTGTATGATGCGAGGTGCAGGCTATTGTTTACTACGGATTGGGTTGTAGGGGATAGCAACACTGGATTCAGATGAGCAGACAGGAGTGCTAATTGTTGCCAGAAATGGTTGTGCTGGGTAGCAATGCTGGATTCGGACTTGCTGACAAAATGCTGAAAACGGTAGTACTGGATAGCAACACTGGATTCGGACTTGCTGACAAAACGCTGAAAACGGTGGTACTGGATAGCAATGCTGGATTCGGACTTGCTGACAAAACGCTGACATGAAGGCGGCACAATTCTCATGGCTGACAGGTGGTACTTCTAGAGGAAATAGTACCCTTCGTCCGCAGTGGGCAAATCTTGCTGGGTTAAGATTTCTTCTTCATCATACCTCTCCTCAAAAGGGGGAAGTGCTGGCCAAGAGGTGAGGGGGTAGAAAAGTGGCCAGTCATCTTCAACAACATTCTCCAACCCTTGAACAGCTTGAATGCAGACAGAGGACTGGTAGACTCTCTGTTGCTCCTCTTTCTCTTCTGAAAACTCGTCAGTTTTGGTGTCAGAGGGGGTTTCTTCAGGGGCAGGGTCTTGGAGTTCTTGGGCTTCCTCTTCAAAGACAGGGACTTCTTGGGCTTCTTCTTGATTCAGTTCCCAAATGATGAGATGTGAATTGTGGCTAACAGGGTGGTGGGTGGTTGGGGTAGCCCCAACGGGTGCTTCTATGGTAATGGGTGGATCTTCAAATATCTCCATAAGACTCATTAGGTGGCCTTGATGGTTGTCTCGAAGTGGGGTGGTGTGGAAACCTGGCTGAGTGGGTTCGGTTTGTTGGCTTCCTACGGCGATGCGGTTGCTGCCAGTAGAGTTGGCTACTTCAGATTCTATCCAGTCAGCATCTTCAGTTGAAAGGTGGGAGAGGCTGCCAGCCGTTACTCCTTGCAAGTGTGCTATGGCCCAGGGAATATGGCAGAAGATTTGGTGGACACGGAGGGCTCTCATGATTAGCCGGCTAGTGGTTATCAATTCGGTAATGAGGCCTTCCCGGTCGTCTTCTTGAGTCTCATTGCAAAGGTGGTGTCTGATTTCGTAGTCATGCCAGAGGGTCATTCGTTCAGTAGTGTCTTTGAGCTGCTGGGTCATTATATACCGGTAGTTGATGAAGTATCCAAGGTCCTCAGTGTAGAAGTTCAAGTGTTCAGAAGTATCTGGGCACCAGATGGCCTTCTTGATAGCTTCAAAGATCAGGGTCTTTGGACCAAGCAAAGGGGTAGAGTGGCGGGAGGTCTGGTTGGATCGGTGAATGAGAGGCATTGTGTGATGGGTACTTGGTTCTTTGGTGCCGATCCCTGAGGTGGAGTATGGTTCCTTAAATAACATGGTCTTCATTTTGGCTTGGATCATCTTGTCTTCTTTTGGGATGATCACCTAATGGGTCAGGCTGTCTATTTGATTGTCACGCCATTATGTCGTCTGATCTTAGCAGTCACTGGTACTCCATTGTCAATTGCGTATATTACAATATATCTTATATTTAAACTAAGATTATTAATGAAAGATAATAAAAATAAAAAATAAAATAAAAAAACCTAATATTATTAATAAACTATATAGCTTAGATTTTACAGAATTTACTTTAAATTAAATTTTATATAGTATTAATTATTTTTTTACTTTTATTCTATTTTTATTATTACAGTGACTTTCAAAACTGGTCTAATATTTTATTATTTTTTACTTTTTATTATTTTAAAATATAAAAAAAAAAATAGATAAAAATATGAAACTAGAGTATACTATAGCTCTATATTAGAAGTTTCTATAGATACTAATTTTATTATACTTATTATTAATATTGCTATTAAAAATAATTTTTAAAAAAGTCTGTACATTGGACCAGTTTTGGAATAACCATCTCAATAAATATATTTTTATATCACAGATCATTAAAAAATCACTATATAAGCCAGAAATTTTGCATAACTATTCTCTTTACCCCTCTCCATATACTTTTTTTTTTTTTTTTTTTTTTTTTTTTTTTTTTTTTTTTTTTTTTTTTGTCTATCTCTTTTTTATTTTTAAAAAAACGAATGAGAAAAATCTCATTAGATACTCAAAAAAACATCATTACTCTACTAAACTTGAGTATAGTGATACATCAAATTACTGAACAGACTGGTATTAGCAAGACAACTATAATCTATATTAAAAAGGAGTATTGCTCTACTATATCACTAAAAGAAGGTCATCTAACAATACTTTCAGATTATAATAAATTATAAATTGTTTATCAGATAACTAGTAGTAATGCTGATATGATCCCTGAGATTGCAAAATTACTCTAAAAAGATGGTCAAGTGAAAACTAGTACTCAAATAGTATGTTATACTCTAAAGGAAACTAGTTTGAAGGCTACTGTAAAATGAAAGAAATCTCTACTCTTTTACCAGTAATAAAAGCTTAATACAAATTTGTATACAAGTATAAAGAGTAGATAGTTGATGATTAAAAGTATGTTGTATTCTCTAATGAGACCAAAATCAACCATTTTGGGTCTAATAGTTGATAATAGATATAAAAATGTCAAGGTGAACTATTGAAGAAGAATTATATAATACTGACTTTAAAGTTTAGAAGTAGTTCAGTTATTTTTTGGAACTGTATGATACTGAGTACATATACAAGATCAAAGAAATAATGAACACTGAGCTTTATCAAAGTATTCTTAATAATGAATTAAAGAAATTGATTAAGTATTTCAAGATTAAACAGAAATAACTGATATTTCAATAGAATAATAACTTAAAGTATATATCATATATGGTAATGAAATAGTTTAAGAATAATAGTATTTGTCTTTTAGACTGACCAGCACAGTCTCTGGACCTAAGCTCAATTGAGTACCTATGAGCATATTTCAAAAGATAGCTCAATCTATATGAGAAATCACTGAAGGGTATATACAAGCTTTGGAAATATGTAGAAGAAAAATGGAATACAATTCCTAGCCAAGTATGTAAGGATTTAATTGATAGTATACTGAGACATATTGATGTAGTGTATAAGGTAAAGAGAGATTATGTAAAGTATTAACCAGTATCATATTTAGTGTTTTTTGAAGTAGTTATTCCAAAACTGATCCAATGTACAGATCTTTTTAAAAATTATTTTCAATAGTAAAAACAATACCAAATATAACAAAATTATAATATAGGAAACCTCTGATATAGGGCTATAATATATTCTAGTTTTATATTTTTATCTATTTTTTTTATATTTTTAATATAATAAAAAGTAAAAAACAATAAAACATTAGACCAGTTTTGGAAGTCACTATATCTAGCTAATTTAATATATAAGTAATACTTATAATCTTAAAGACTATCTTTATATAAATAATATAATAAAACAATAAAAACTATATTATAAAATATTGAATACTTTATTAAAATCCCTGAAGTCTATCTAAGATGATACTTGTAAAGCTGACAGTTTATATATTACCATCTCTAAGACATGCCTGTAAAGCAACCATGTTTTTTTTAGATATATATCAAAAAAAAACTTTATGTTTTGTACATGCAATAAGCAGAATATTTCTGCTGGTACCCTACCCAGTACCCTGCGATATGATCAGTACCTAGCATGATCGGCATGATTGGTACCCTGCGGCATAACCGGTACCCTGCACGATAATCGATTAGTTTGCCCCCAGGGTGCTTAAATGCTGGGGCGCAGTACCCTAGCACCATAGCACATGACAAAACCTGCTTGAGTTAAGAGGATTTGGAAACCTCAGGCCTAGAATAGGCTGGGTGGGGTGCCAAGATGTGTTATTTTGGGAAGCCGCCGCGAAAAAAAGGAATAAAACGGTACCCTGCGTTGATCCATCCGCCTTCCCTTCACCCTTTCATGCCACAACCCACCTAACGAAAAATGCTCCAGTCGTGCCTTCGCAACCTCATCCCGAATCCCAGGATGGTCGACATCCCGACCATCCCTTCGGAACTCGTCGCCATGGTCCAGGGGGATCCGGACAGCGCCAAGCATCCGGGCTACTACATGGCGCAGCGCTCCGTCTCAGCGCGACGGTCGCCCAACAACCCCACCATCCTGCTCGTTGGTATGTCAGGCGCAGGCAAGTCTACGACCATTAACAGCCTATTCAGCTCAAAAATCTGCGCTACCGGAAACAACAAATCCGTTACAAAAGATGTCACCGAGTTCTACGTTAACATACCCTCCAAGAGGTGCGGCATCAATAACCTCAAGCTCTCCATCATCGATACGCCTGGGTTCGGTGATTCGAATGGGGAGCCAAAATCGGATGCGAAGCACGCCGTGTGCATGAAACGGTTTTTTGAGGTGGGTTGTCCTGGCTAGTTATTTTTGGGCCCGCTGAGCATATTGGACAGGTATTTTAACAAGATTTTATTATGGTTGATCATTTATATGACGCCTCGAAGACGCACGACGGTTTAAACAAAGGCATCTTCCCATCGGTTATCCTCATAGTCTGCTCTCTAACAGACACCCGCATGGGTGGCGAAAGCTCAGCCTTCACAAAAATGCTCCACGCGGTTCGCTTCACAATCTTCGAGCGGGTGGTAGACCTACGACGACCTAACGTGGTATTTGTACTCACACACTTGAACTCAATCTGTGGCGACGCAGCGACGATTGGGCAACGCCTTGAGGCAAGGCAAGCGATAATCCTGGAGACGGCGCAGCGGGTGCTCGGGCTGAAGGGTGAGAGCGTCCGGATTATCGCAGTAGAGAATGAATGCGAGAAGCTCGGGTACTCCAAGAAGGGGGGCACGGAGTGGTACAAGCTGCCCACGGGCGAGCTTTTCCCATACCACCTGTTCCAGACCATCATCGAGGTGACCAAGAGTGCCGAAGACGATATTGGCCAGGAGGCGATATCGCTGTATTTTGGTGCTCATGACGACGCGCCTGTGATGAAAGGGCATCAGGTTAAAGGCCGGGAGATTGCCAAAGACGGGAAGGACGAGATTGCGAAAGTAAAGAAAGGTATCGAGTATATCGCGATCGGTAACGAAGATTCGGAGATACGGCAAGCACTCGACTCTCAGGTCGACGAGGGCGAGGACGAGGGCGAAAATGAAACCCCTTACAAGGTCGACGCTCACTTCCTCGCAACTCTTCTTCACTTCAAGGGCATCACCTCCAAGGCACAGCTGCCGGAATCGATGTCAGAGTTTGTGGCGTTTCTCGATAATGTCGATCTGAGTCCCCATATGCTGGAGCTTGTGAGGAAGACGTTTGGCTTTCGTCAGTACGAACATATCGGCAATCTGGTGGTCGGGCATGGTTACCATGCGATGAAGGACGAGCCAACGACAATGCAGGTGTTTGATCTTGGCCCACCAGAAGATGCCACCATCAACTTTGCTATACCTAAGTAAGTTCTAATAGATTGCATCCTTTATATCATACATTTAATTTGGTAACGTTCAAAGCGATGATTGAACCCAATAATGTCAAAACTCTAGGCGCATTAAAGTAACAAAAATCCACGAAACAAGAGCCTCCGCGATGACTTTTGACACTCAAGAAGCGTACATCCGCAATCGAATGATCGATTTGGGGATTTTAAAAAAACCGGGTAATAGTCAGCCCCAATCCTCCATTGGGGCTGCGCAACCCGAGACACAGCTACTCGTGCAGGAGCGACGCATTTTCAAGTTGTGTATCGATTCGGCCACCACGCTGCTAACCTCGGAGTTCAAGTTGGCGCTAAGCAAGCTCCCTAAGAAATATAACAAGGGCAACAAGGAGTGGACGGAATTTTTCGAGAATTGGGGAACGCACGCCATCGTCGGCGCCTACGGCGGCGGATCCATAATGATTTCCCTAACAGCCTCCACGATCATCCAGAACAGCAACCCCACCTCTACTAACATTAAAGGGAAGTTCCCGCCTCCACCCTCGCCCTCCGTCCCCACCGTGCCCAATTTCCAACCGGCCCTGAGATTACCCGACATCACAAGCTTGAGACAGCACGTGGTCTTCCGCGGTGGGGATGCGCAGTACTATACGAAACGGATCTCGGATTTCACGGACAGCATGAAAGTGCGCTGGGTAGAGAGCATCCCATCGAGCCCAGTGGTACTCACTTGGGACCTCGAACTGATCCCGTTCACGATGCTGACGAACATGGACGCTAATCTACAGCATATGACAGAAGTGATGGTAGCGGCGACGAGAGCATATCTGGGGAAGGATGTGCAGGTCGACCCACGGACGCTGGCGGGGGCGGGGGATAAGAACCAAGAGAACGAGATATTCAAGACCCGCCAGGAGGTCACACAAGAAACCTCGCCCGTGTGGCGGTTCTTGTCCCGCGTGCTCGCACTCTCGGCGATGACATCTGGCAGTGGCGCGGTGGCAGTCGGTGGGGCCGCTGTCGTGTTGCATAACGCGGGTGTGTTGGCGGCTATTACAGCCGTGGTTGGGGCGCCCATGTTGCTTGTCGCGGGGGGTTTGACGTTCTTGGCGGGGAGGACTCTTTGGATCCACTCGAAGCTGGTGGCAGACGAAGAAAAGGATTGTGCGGCGGAATAGCGGAAAGGGTCAGCCTGACGGATTGGTAAGATGGTGGGTATGACGCCGTGCGCACCGAGGTTGGAAGGCGGCGGGAAGAAGTTCTGTAAGCTCTCTCTCAGGAGTGAAATATGGAGTCGTGTTGCCAATAGTTGGACGAAAAGTGAACACGCAAAACGGTATCTGTATATATATATCTACGCATGAATTCTATCACGATGAACTAGTGGATGGAGCAGTGTGTATATAAAAATATGTAAAAGGTTCTAGAAAAAATACCAGAAACACACCAAGGAATATGTATCCAAAACCACAAAGACCATAAAAACCGATGATACCGACGACTTCAGCCAACGCTCATGTCCAAGTGTTAAGTAAATGAAGACAAGCGACACTTTCCCATCCAAACTCCACACCAGCAAACTTACACCATCGTCAACGCCTTTCGATAAATAATATATTTTCTCCTCCTCTTCTCCTAACCCCTCTGCCTGCAATACACACTTGCGCGAAAAACCATTAATTGCACCAGACAAGCCAAGAGGTTCATCGAAATAGATTGTCACTATACATTATGCAGTTTGAACAATACGAAGAGAGTTACTATCGTTACATTTCCATGGCTCCTTGCCATCAACACACCCGAAATCAATACCATTTTCCCCCAGTCGGCTTCGTTCTTGGCCCTTCTGGTCGAAACGGCGACGTATAGCATAGCAGCGGCAGCAGGCTCTTTATTCGAGACTCGGATATGGCCCTAGTCTAGTGTACATCAAAATAAAATGTTAGCGAGGTAAACTTGCACCCATGTGGCTCTCTCCGCGAAACTCAAATTCGTCTTGCTACTGGACATTTCAAGGAAGCTGGCACCACTGGTAAACCATGTGGCTAGGTGCCTGCCTCAACGCGCGATCCCTTTCCATCACAGCAGAAATTGTGAAGATCAACAGGCCGAAAGAAATACTCTACTTTGTAGCATTTTACGTACTTTCTGGTACAAAGAAAGCCATCGACAAATTCGTCGCAATACTCAACGGCATTAACAAGTTTGCCGACTAAACGTGGATGTCGATCCTGGGATGAGGGAGTAGGCGAAATGCATAGATTGATAGAAAAATATGTAAAATGCGTACCAATCGTAGGATTACGACGTGGTGGAGGAAGTCCGGAGGTGCGACTAACGCACCTAAGATCTGTGTCGGAGAGGATGAGGGAGATTTTGTACTTCGACCGTTGAGCGAACTTATTTGAAGGACAGCCAGCTCTTCATCTGGAACCATCGTGTGCTTTTGTTTTATTGAAAAGTTTTCTGCCGAACTATAGGTCCATCTACTTTTAAATAGATTATATGGCTTCAAATTGTGCGAAACAATAGACGCAATGTGCTGAAAAAAGGTAAGATGCCAGCCCAGTGTTCCTTGGCCATACTAGGTTTCTTTGAATACTGCTCTCGTGCAAAAAA
>RBNI01007592.1:0-10152 GCA_003990745.1 Jimgerdemannia flammicorona | reverse complement strand
GGGGAAGCGAAAAGGGAAAGCGGAAGGCGCTGTTTGCAGGACAAGGATGTGGATTCCATGAGCCCTCGTGTCGGTTTGTGCTATTCTCAAGACCCCACGCAATCGCGGTCTCCTTGCAAGACTCCACCCCTGCGTACCATCAATCTGAAACAACCCTTTGCGAAGCGCTCCCAACCCATGCTCCCTACCCCCGTCTTCCCTTCCCTTACCATCCACAGGTCCCACCCACGACCCCCACGACGGAGCGCCCACCTAGTTGGCCGTTGATTCTTTCCGTCCGAGTAACGCACACAGGCAACCCCCCCCCCGCACGATACGACTTTGTACGTCTTCACCACGCGGGGTGCCCTTATGAGTTCTACGTGGTCGAGCCGCAATGCTACGATCTCCTGCCACTGCAACGGTACCGATTCTGCGTTAGGGGCGCCGGGGCCGGGGCCGCGACGGGTAAGCTGGCGATGAGGAGCCCAACAGGAAGGATATATAAACTCGCGTATGAACCGGGCGAGGGCGCGTATGAGGTCGTCGTTGAAGTCGAGGAAAATGGCATCTGGTGTCTCGTGTGCTTGGTTGAGAGGGAAGGGTGGTGCGTCGTGACTAGTTGGAGGTGTGAGGTTGCTTGAGAGGAATTGGTAGAAAAGTGATTCTCATGTACAAATTGTTTTTGTTTTTATTTTGTTTTTTATTTTTTTTGTTTTGGGCGTGTTTTGTCGTAACTCTTCGAGCCGTTTTTGTTCAATTCAACGAATTACTTGTCTCATAACCACGTAAACCAGCCTCTTACTTGTACAAATTCATTTGGTATTATACTTCGGCATATACTTCGGCATTCTACAAATTATATCCTTCCGGCCGTCTAATTATATGCAATCTTTCGCGTCTGGTTATGGCGCGCGATTCTTGCTGCCTAATATTTATACCTAACAATAGGCTGCCACCAATGCAGTAACAAGGTCCGAAACGCGAAACCACGACTCCAACACCAAATAACTTTCCGGACCATTTCACTGGTAGATGTCGAGATGAATTCATCTGTGCTTTCGCTAAATGTGAAGACCTGTCCAATAGGCTCGTCTTGACAATACATATACACATTCATGTTGCATGGCTACGCCTTTTGTTTTTCTGGCAATAGTCATGTGATCGTAAAAACTATTTTGATGACGATCCCGCACCATTTTCGGCGAGGCGAAGATAAAAATAGTCATGCTATTGATAGCCACGCGGGAAAGGAGAGTCCAGTATTTGGCTGTAGTCAACCGGACAGCTTAATCGGGTTCAAAGCATGTGTCCACATCATCATAGGTCATCAGCACCACCGTTTTGATATATTCCGAAACGCAATTATACCTCTTTTTTTTTAATTGGCAATCAGCGATGCTGCGCCTAGAGGATTGACACGGCGGAACTCCGAAAAGAAGACCGCTGTGCAAAACGACATAGAGGTCTGTGCACGAACACGCTGTCAATTGCTATCAATGACTTTTAAATATCTGTCGATCATTCCCCCCCCCAGCGACCGCAACTAGATGTTTGAGAATTACATCTTCGACACACCCACCACTCGCGTGTTCCGCAAAATCGTGGGAGCCGGCTTGGCACTCCAGCGCTTGAAACTGAACAATTTGGGGCACTGCTACCTCTTTGCTCCCTCGCATTCTAATTAGATCTCGACACGAGGGCGTAGGGTCCATTGTTTTTGACGTCAATTTCCCATCAACGGCGTGTATTACGTCGTGGTCTGGCCGCTCACCAAGCAGTCCGCGTGAAAGACCTCAGCCTACCTCGGCTGGTTATGCACACTGTCATTCTTGATTACTGAGAACGAATACGCCGGGATATCGTTCAGGGAGACAATATGCACACTGATCTTGCGCGATACATGATCGAACCGCGTAAAGGCCTACCTCGGGTTTGTCGCCATCCAGACTATGACCTCTCACTCATTTCCCACAGCAGCCCCGAGTTGGGGGGTTTTATTCGAGCAGTCCATCAAACCCCTTCGGCTTGGTCTACAACATTGTGAGACCACAGGAGGGACAGCTTATATGCCAAGCCTTTCGATAAATACATTGAGGACGTGGTTATCATCCGTTATCTTGTTATTATTATTGTTATTATTAAGATATCAAATAAATGAATGGCAATATAATATATAATTCCTTAAAATAAAAAATATTTATTATTTCACATAAAGTTCGTATTGAACGACATTGCTACGCTTTCTACAACAAATATGTCACTTGGCGCTGAGGAATACACTCCCATGCGATCTCTTTCTCTTCATTTCTTTACTTGTTAGGCGTCGCGCGAAGAATGCGTATTGAAGGTATTGTTTGTTTGATGAGATTGCGGTCGTGAATACGGACGAATAGCGCCAATACCATCCATACTGTTATGCTACGAGCAATCTAATCCATACCAACACCATTGAATCTAGACCAGAAAGTGATATATATTCAACAATATTGGATTGCCAGACATCCACAAGACCATATGATGGAAAAAATAATAAGAGTCAGAGTTAAGGAACAGAAGAGAGAAGATTTTCTTGAGGAACTTACTAAGATATTTCCTGAAATAAATATATATTTGAAAGATGTAGTTAAGGAAATTCAAAGAAATCAGAGACTAGTCTAAAATTTTGTCACTACAATTGAAAGAATTTCTATCACTTATTTTAAGTATAGAGAAAAAGACTACTATATAAGACATTGTATAAATGAAAACCAATTATAAGATTCAATAAAACAATACTATCAGAAATTAGCTAATATAATTACCTTTAAAGAAATTAAGAGATTAAATAATAATAAAGATATATAAATAAGAGATAGACTCTATTTATATATATATAATAAACTTAAAAGAAATTAGTTAGAAAATTAAAGAAGAATTAAATATTAATAGTTATTAAAAATCTAAGTAATTAAAAAGTTAATATATATAATATTTAAATATTAGTTAGTAAAAATCCTAGCCTTCAGATAATAAATAAAAACTAAACTATTTAGAATTATTAAAAATTAAGACTTCAAAAATATAAAAATTAATAATGCTTAAAAAATTAAAATATTAATCTATATTATTTATTAAATTGAAGATTAAAATTTTAATATAATTATTAATAATAAGTAAAAAATATTTTATTAGTAAAAAAACAGTTAACTATTTAAAATAAAAAATAAAAAATAAAATAAAACTAATATTTATTACTATAAATAAAATAAGAGTATCTTTTTGAGAAAATTTAAAATATATCTATTATAATATAGTAGATATATAATAGTAGATTTTCATATCTCTTCTTGACTCCTCAGAGTTACAGATAGTATTTGTCTAATCTCAATATCAGACTACCAGAGTGAGGCTTAAACTCTTTTGATCTGAGGTTTATTCACTCTAAATACTAAAGATATTTATATAAGTTTACTAACTATATATTGGCTAAGTTAAGACTTCTTTTTCTGTAAGTTATTTTATATAGTTATATAATCTGTATATATATCTATATCTATATAATCTATACAACTATAAGATCAAGTAACTACTAATAATAATATTATACTATATTGGAAATCAGATTCAGATATTATAATCAAATGTCTATCCTCTGATAGTTATTTCTAATTTAGATTATATATTATAACTTTTTCTAAATAGATGATCTCATTTTTGAGACATTCTATTCAAACTCAAAAATATATAATTTATTTCTTCTAAATAGATAGCAATATATATTTAGATACTAAAAATGAATAATAGACTTATAGACTTTTTTGAAGCAGTAGTTATATATCTTATTACATAGTCAAATGTAGGCAAATTTGCAGATATTATCAGATAAGTAATCTTATCATTTAGATATATAATCTATATCCAAATTATGTATATCTAAATTTGACTGCAGGCAATTTACTGGAAAGAAAATATACAATTGAAACCTATAACTAATAACTACTATTTGAATATATATATAACTTTATTCAGAAATATATAGTTGAAAATAAAGATAAATACAGAATACTAACAATCAATAAGTGCAGGATATATAATTATAGAATGGTAAGTATAGAATAATAATGATGAGCTAGAAGATAATGTGATATCAATAATGATAAGTATATAATGATAGCTATAATGGTAAGTATATATATAATAATAATAATAATAGTAGATATATATATAATAATAGTGATAATAGTAAATATATAATAATAATAATAATAATAATAATAATAATAACAGTAAGTGCACAATAAGGGTAATGATAAAAGATAGTAAAAAAAAAAACTATATAAAATAAAAAAATAGTTCATATCTTAGATAACAATTATAATATGAAATGCTAAGAGTAATATAGAATGCTGAGAGGTAAAGTATTTACATAATGAGTTAAAACTATCTTGCAAACTTTACAATAAAGTCAGAACTATATAGAGATCACTTTGACATAGAATACTAAGAGACAAAGTACTCATAGAATAACTCAGAACCATTCTGTGAACCTCATAATAATATTTTTGATATATATATATATAAATCATAATCTGAACTATAACATTTGCCATAAATATAATAGAAATAGTATAGTGAATAGAGATAGTCTTAAGTATCTGGTAATATAATACTATTATTATTAGTATAATTGAAGCCTCAGTAAATTAGAAGTACAACTTGATTTATAGATATGAAGTCTATAATAATAGTGAACTCTGTAGACTTCATAGCTAAGTTATTATAACATATATATCTAGTGATAAAGTTGAGTTTGGATATATAAAAACAAAAGTCTTTGAAACTTCTTTGAACTATAGTTTTGAAAACATTTGATCAAGAGCTAATATAATATATATATTTTCCTTCTGTTGGTATTGAACAGTATATAGAATAGTACTTAGAGAAATTCTATAATCATTGATTTCTTTATTATTAGGAGTATCTTCATAGTGGTCACCTTCATAGTAGAGACTTATTAATTGATTAGACATAGTTTACAAAATATACAAATAGAGTATATATATAAAATAGTATAGAATATAAATAAGATAGAGTATAAATATATAGGTATACTATGGTTTATTATATATTTATATAGTTTGTTATATTTTATATATTTATATTTATATAGTTTATTATATTTGATATATATATATATTTGCTTAGTTTATTGTATTTGACATATTTATACTATTTTGTATTATTTGATTTAGAAGTAGTATAAGAAAATGAGGTATAATGAAGAGGGTAGAGAGAGTGAAAAAAAAAACTAGAATAATAGAATAATAAAATAATACTGAAATATATATTAAATTATAAGCATAAGTAAGATAGAGATTAATTAGATTAATTGATTAATTCTAGAGAGATGTAGAAACAGATATAAAGTATAAAAGAAAAATATTATAGATCATATGAGTATATAAATAGCAAGTATATAAATAAGCATATTGACTAAGTAAAGATATTGAAATGATGCAGGTAAATTTATCTACATTCTGAATATAAATTGTCTATACTTATATAAGTATTATAAAGTATAGACTATAGTATTTTACTCTAAATATTTACAGATATATATATTTGTCTACAATGAGATTATAATATATATGCTTATATATACTATAAGTATATATTAGTATAGAGTAAGAAATTTTAATTAAATATATTTGCAGATAAATTTACCTATACTATAGAGTAAGAAATATTAAGAGCAAATTGTATATTATAGAATAGTTAATAGACTTGTGTAAGAAATTAGATAAACCGTATATTACAAGATAGTCTCTTTATAAACTTATTAATAATAGACTTGAGTTCTGAGTACAAAAAATCAGATAATAGACTTGTAGACTTTTTTAGAGTAGTAATTATTAAATTATATATTATGGGATAGTTAACAGACTTATGTAGAAAATCAGACAAACTATATATTGCAAGATAGTCTCTTTATAAACTTATGAATAATAGACTTAAGTTCTAGATATAAAAAATCAGATAACAGACTTACAGAAAATCAGACAACAGACTTATAGAATATTAGGTAACAGGCTTAAGCTCTGGATGAGCTTGAGCTCTGGGTATAGAAAACATATAATGGGCTTATAGGCTTTTTTAGAACAGTGGTCATCAAATTGTATATTATAAGATAGTGAATAGACTTATATGAGAAATCAGAAAAACTATATATTATAGAATGGTCTCTTTATAAACTTGTAGATAACAGACTTAAGTTCTGAGTATAGAAAATCAGATAACAGACTTGTACAAAATCAGATAACAGACTTGTAAAAAATCAGATAATAGACTTAAGCTCTAGATAGACTTGAGCTCTGGGTATAGAAAATGAGTAATAGGTTTACAGACTTTTTTAAGACAGTAGTCATATGTTGAGAATAAATTGTATATCACAAAATAGTCTCTTATAAATCTGTAAGTAACAGACTTGAGTTTTAGATATAGAAAATCAGATAATGGACTTATTGAAAATTAAACAACAAGTTTATAGAAAATTAGACAATACTTTGAGTGAGTTTAAGCTTTGAGTGCAGAAAACAGATAATAGACTTATAGGCTTTTTTGGAGTAGCAGTCATATATTGAGGGCAAATTATATATCATAAAACAGTCTCTTCATAAACTTGTGAGTAATGGGCTTGAGTTCTGAGTATAGAAAATCAGATAACAGGTTTGCAAAAAATCAGTCAAACTGTATATATATATATGTATTACAGGACAGCTTCTAGGCTTATTGAGTGTAGTTGAGTGGCAGTTATTCATTTTTCAACTTAAAAGTAAGAGATTTATCTTGACTTGAATTACCAGCTAATAAGATACTAAGTTATAATATAATAGATATAGTGAGGGTCATAAGTATTGTGATAGACCAAGACATACCACTCAAATTATATCTTAACCAGATGATGTGAACATTAGCATAGTATAGTAACCAGCAACCATTACTGTAGAAAAATATATAAATAACCAGATAACCAAAGAAGGGAATAATGCAAACAGTAGCTGTCTGCCAAACAGTGGCTGTCTACTGGACAGTGACTGTCCACCCAAATACACTATAGATAGCAAGTCTATAGTTAGTCAGATAGCAACCAGATAGCAACCAACTTGTATAAATTACCTCAGAGACAAGAGTGAATAAACCTCAGTCTGAATTGAAGTACAAACCAAAGAAGTCTCTAAAGATTGAGCAATTGGTCCCCTTATTCCCACTCTGGTCCACTTTCCGATACAAAGCTGATTTTGCTGCCAAGTTCAAGGAAGAACTTCGTCGCTTTTGGAACTATTGGTTTGCTTGCCAGATAAGCCTGAAGATTTGCCACCCAAGTTCAAGGAAGAATTTTGTCACCAATTGAGTAGTCCGCCACTTAAGGAATAAGCCACCATTTCCAAGTTATTCTCCGCCTTCCCAAGAAAGCTGCCTTGCTCAAGCCAGTTTCTGATGCAACTTTATAGTGGAGCCAGTCTATGATGTAACCCCATACAAATGAAGCCAGTCTTTGACATAACTTTACCAAGAGACCCTTTCCCAAAGAACGCCACCAGTTGTTTGTATTCCCAGTTGAAGCCAATCTGGAAGAACTCACACCATCCAAGTTATTTCTAGTTGAAGCTGATTCAGGAAGAATCTATGCCATTTGAGTTATTTGTTATTCCCAGTGAGCCTAAGAAGAATCTATACCATACGATTCCCAGTGAGCCAAATCAAGTTATCTGCCAAATTATCAGAATAACCGCATAAGGAACCCATCGCGCTATACAGAGATTGTTATGTAGAAATCGCATAAAGAGAACTGCTGAATTGCCAGACCATCATGTATAAGATTGTCACGCTATACAAATTTTGCCATTCTCAGTTGACCTAAGAAGGAAACCTGTTCACACATACAAATCACTGCAACACCCAAGAACCTGTCCCAAAAAGAAAACTGCTCACACAGTATCCAGATCTTGACTATTATACCACTAAACACCAAGGACCTCAGGAATCTTAGAACATTTTGTTGCTTTTTGACAAAGTAACTGGGGGCTCAAGCCAAAACTACATCAACCTCCAACCTTGTAATTTGCCTTCATTGAGCCAGGTACGTTACATTTGGGGGCTCAACTGGGAAGATTTCAAAATCAACATAACTTTTTAGCTCACAAGAACCCACAGTTAAACTGGATACATTTGACCCAACACCAATCTCTACTACCATAGGAGAACTAGTTATTATCAGTATTTGGACAGGAAGAGAAGTAATCACATCAAGACTTGCTGATTACCCAGCATCAGAAGGATCCCAACCAGAGCCAGAAGGCAGTACAGCCTGAAATCCCCAATCAGATCAACCAGACAATACAGACAGCCCTGCTAGAGATTTTGGAGAACTTGCATAAGATGTAAGCGCACAACCCCCAAGCCACAGAAATCACACGCGATGCCCAAACAAATCTGGAAATCACCTGCAAGATCATGAAGCTGAGTCAAACAGAAGTCACAGTGCACAAAGCTAAGTCAATATCAAGTCACGGAACACAAGATCCACACAAATGGAATCTTACCAATCCAGAACAAATACATATATACCCAGCCCCAAGACGCGTCGAAACAGAGAACCAAAACAAACAACATCCACAACTTCCAAACACACAAACATGACCACCGAGATCTACAACCGCATCCGCGCTGACATTTGGAATGCCATTGTCAACCGAGCCACACCCCCTCTGCCCCTCATGAATATCTACAGCCAAGCACCCCTCTATTTCATGGAAGCCCGATGGAATGCCCTGAACATGCTTAACGAGGCCCACCGAATCGGACAAATCTCAAGCTACTACCAGATCGGCCACCTCCTGGAAGACATGGTTGAACACCACCATGATACAGACATTACCCAGATGTCTCAACACCAGAAACTCATTGCCCGCAAACACCGAGAACTCTTTTATGAGTACAGCACCTTTATTCTCTGCCTCTGAGTTACTACTAGCGAAATGGTTACTACCCTGTCCTACGGCCAAATCGATGACATGATACAAGAACTCAACCACAAGTATCTTGAGTACGTTGAAACCACAGACAGAACCTTCCCGCACCCCGATGACCACATCCTGCAAATGCCTCAAGTTGGATACACCATGAAGGACATCTATGATATAATCAACTTCGACAAAGATGAAGCAGAAGACAATGATCCTTCTGACGCCAACATGACCTCAAGCCAAGGATCCCTTCCAACTCTGATCACACCACCAACTCTGCTAATGAACTTACAACAGTTCATAACCACATATGAGGCTTACTGGGACAATGACCACTGGCACGAATATCAACCTGCATTCACCCCCGATTACTTCAACTACAATGAAGAAACCAGAGAACACAACCTGTACCTTCAGACAACCCTCGAGATCGAACCAACCACTCCACCACCTGAATATGAGCGACATGAACCACAACTGCCAGCATACTACAACCCCGCTACTCATAGTGCTGTAACCTACAGAAGGTACGCAGACAATGAATCCGATGAAAATGAAGACGATGCACCACTTCTTTGCCCCCCAACACCGTATCCAGCATATGAGACAGATGATACTATCCTGTGGGATGGAGATGAAGTCCCAATGTATTACTACCTCAGTGAACAAGGAGAAGTAATCCGCGAACCACTCTTCCTAGATGACTACTTCATTAGAGATGATGTCATCGATGGTGATGTCATCGAAGACTATCCAGACAGTACCTAAAACCATAAATAGTCTAGCAGTCATAGTGTAGTTAGATTAGCCTTGTATGATGTGACTGTGAACTGACTCAGCAGCCAGACGATCTCTTGACATGTCAGATCACACTTGTACTATGTGACTACATTCCGACTCAGCAAAGCACTTAGTGCTACACCCATATTTAGCATAGTCCAGATAGCCCCTCACTAGTATAAATACCCCCTCCCCCAGACCTCAGAATCTCAGACCTGAACAATCCGAACACAACTCCTGAGCACTTTCCCACAATACCCCTTCACACAACTACTCCTAGTATAGCAATATCATGAATAGCGAATAAACCTATTTAATAATCCACAAACCATTCTTAAGTAAATCTGCCCCCTATTAGGTCCTACTCCTAACCCCGTCACGAAAT